>JAIFRP010004357.1:3848384-3861697 GCA_032403825.1 Odynerus spinipes
GAGAGAGAGAGAGAGAGAGAGAGAGAGTAACATAGACCTATGCGAGTGAACGGTCATCGGGAATGAGTCGATAAATCGATCGCGTTGCTCTGTGGAGTATGCAGCCCGCTTTAAAGGGAACTTTACGACTCGAAAATCCGAGAAGTCGAGGCGTTTCTGTCAGCGTGAAAGACCGAAACGCATCGAAGCGCAACGCGAAGGGTCGCAAAAATCGATCCCCAAAGTGTGCATCCAGAGGAACCGTCTAGTAGTTTCTCATTTCCACGCTTTCTCTGTGAATATCCTAAGAACGAACGAATGTAGGTACCTACGTACGAACGTAGTACGAAGGAAGGAAGGAGGAACGACGACGAAGCGAATGCTCTCGCACGAGGAGCGTCGCAGGGAGCAGGAAGGGCGTAGAGGGGTAGAGAAGAGGAGCACCTCGTGGGACGCGAGTGCACTGCCCGGCGATACGCACGCGGCGTGCGTCCTCGGCGCCCCTCTCGAGACGAGCATGCGCGCGCGCGCGCACGTTTGCCTCTTCGCTCGCTAGCACGCTAGATACGTCACGAGCGTTGATCCTCTCCGCTTCCACTATCGCGCGACCGATTACGCCTCACTCCAGGCAGCCAGTGTCTTCTCCCTCAGGAGGAGATCCTGCGGCGAGTGGGTATCGTGTCCGCTTGGCGACCGCCATGACACCGGCTCGTCGAAGGCTAATTTTGGAACACGACTCGCTTTCTCCCTCTCTTGCCTTCCATGTAAGACAGACTTGCTTTTCACGGGCGTCGAGTGTACGAAGCTCTCTCTTTCTTTCCGAAGTGAAGGAACCCGAAGTAAGGTGGAGAGAGAGACAGACAGATGAGAGAGACAGAGAGAGAGAGAGAGAGAGAGCGAGAGAGAGAAAGAGAGGGAAATCGCGAGGAAGGCCGAGAGCGTAATAAAGAAAGAAAGAAAGAGGACTCGACTCACGACGCGGCGGGGATAGGTGAGGAGAGCCGGGGGTAACGGCCGAGAAACCAAAACAAACCGGGGCTCCCGTGTGTCGGCGCGTACGAGCCGCGTCGATCCGTGCCGTGCGCGTGGTGAGGGTCGGCCGTTGACCCTTCCTTAATACTACCACGCGCACGGCGCACGGACGTGGAATCTACGGGGTGGCGCGAGAAAAATCTATCGGACTCTGGCGGGCTTTTGTTCGTTGCGAGGAGAAACTCTCCGTCGTCCTCCTCCTCGTCCTCTACGCGGAGTCGTCGCTCGACCTCGGGGGACGGAGAACGAGTGCGAGGAAATTCCGAGGTGGAGGATGGTACTCTAGTCGAAGGAGAGAAGAGGAGCGCCGAAAACGACGCTAGGCAGCGCGCGGGAGGGAAGGCGGTTGAGAGAGAGAGAGGATTCGAGTTCGTTTCGCGCCAAGAGGCGATTCCTACTGCGTAGTTACCCGTGCGCTCGCGCTCGCGCGCGCAACGGTAGAGAGAAAGAAAGAGAAAGAGAGACACCAGTCGGCAACACAAGCGGACGAAGTGGAACTCGCTTGCTCGCTCGCTCGCTCTCTTCTTTCACGGAATAACGGTGCGTGGAGAGACGACGCCATGTCCGCTTTGCTTCTTACTTGGTCGAACCTTCGTTCCGACTTCCTCCACCTTCACGAATCCTTCCTTTCGACGCGACGAAAGGCAAGCCGGATTTTGTGATTTCCGAGAGAGCGCCTCCTGGCGGTACGACACGTCGCCGTTCTTTATCGCGCGGTTACGGATTTGTCTAATATGCTGCTGGAGTGGGGAGACGACAAGTAGTATCTGGCTTAGTGGGATGGCTTCCAAATTGGACACGTGGGGGGAATTCCGGCGAGGGAAGCCAAAGTCAGGAGAAAAAATCAATTAGAAGTCGGTCTCGATGACGCGTGTAATGGGGACGCGCTCATGTGCGATCGCTCGAAGAATTTGTCTTGATGAAAAATATAGGACAGGGTCGTCGGAAGGTGCAAATTCGTCGAAAGCAAGACGTCGTCGTTCGATAAGGAACGCCTCCTGCAAAGGTTAAAGACTGCTATCCGCTCGCTCTTCTAGCTTCTACATGGAGATGCCGAGTTAACAAATGTCAGGAAAGAGTCCTGCGGCCATCATGCAACGCGCGACGCGCGATGTAAACAAACGAGACTCCACGGTGCTGCACACGGTGCACTCGTCTCGCGAGCGAGCTTGAACCTCTTCCACCGCCTCTTTATCTTCCTTTCTTCGCGTCGCGGTAAGAGTACGGATTATCCGTTCCTTTATCGCGGCTAACGGGAGGGAAAAAATCGTGCGAATTCAAAGAGTACAGGTTGTCGGAGGAAAAGTCGAGATACGCGTGTTATGCTCGCGCGTATATACCCCGACAAGGTGGGATATACCGTTAGTGCAAAACACGATCTCCTCCGTGTCCTTGCGCGATCAGTGACGATCGTTGCGTCCCTCGAAAGAACCCTGGATTAAAAATAAAAACTTCCTCCACTCGTTCGATCCGATTTTTCCGGGAGCAATAAAATAGCGAGCAAAACAAGTACGGGGAAAGAAAGATGAGATTTCGAGGAATGTTCTTTGGCGCCGAAAGGTGTATCGTCGCGTGGGAGAAGGACGCGCGGGAAGGCGCGATTCGGCGCAATTTCTCGAGCGAGCGCGATGAGGTCGACGACACGAGAGAGAGAAAGAAAAGTCGTTTGGAGTCGCGGCAAGACTGGAAGGGAGAAAGAAGAGAGACGGAGACGGAAGGAGAGAACGCTTTGCCGGGAGATGGCACTGCCGATGGCGTTCGAGCTCGGAGCACTTGACGAATAAACATCCTAAAATATAACGAAAAGTAAAGAAGCTATTTGATGCTCCTCCCGGAACGTGTCTCCGCATATTGGCCGTAGAAAATAGAATGAACTTTCCTTACACGAATCGAACTACTAATTCCACTTCACCGGCTCTACAAAACGAGACACTTCGTCCGCCATTACGAAGCGGTATGCGCCGGGTGGCATGGCGGCGCGCATGCTTCGATCGCAGCGCTCTCGCGGAGGAGGATATCGTGGCGGACGGCGAAAGAGGTGGGGGCGGCAGGGAAGACTCGCGCGGGAGGATGCTCGGCGGGGGCAGAAGAGGAGAGAGGAAACCATGGAAACTGCGCAAGCGCAAACGCCTTGTTTACGTCCTGCCGATGCAGCGTCGTGAGCGAGCACGGTGCACCGCGTAGGAACTGGTAAAGGCAGAAAGAGAGATACGGATCTTGATAAAATCCTAAAAACTTTAATAATTAAATTAAAGTGTATAAATTTTCAAAGAATGGATCGAAAAGAAATAAAGTAACGATAAAGGAAGCTAGAGTCGATGGTCTTTTCATTCTTCCCGAACGACCCAAGCTTTTCTCGTCCTAGATTTCGTAAGAAGCAACGATTTCGAACGCGTCATTGAGTGGAACGCATAGAATCCGTTTTCCAAATCGTCAGTCGAGGCGCGTCGCACAACGATCGAATCTAATAGCTTGGCTAGCTCGCGCGAGACACGACGCGATGCATGCTTACGCTACGATTGAGTTTCCGATCAGGCATCCGAGCTACATACGCTCGAGGTACGTACCGACGAAGGTGAAGGTGCCGTGTGCACTTTCACAACGGGTTCGATAGTACGTGTGCGAGAGAGCCTCGCGACGTCGCTCAAAAGCTTACTCGCTCGACCCTTTCGATTCGCCTCGGCCGATTGTGACTTGAGAGAAAGAGGTATATTATATATATGTACCTATATCTACGCATACATAGGTACCTACTCGACGAACCGATCGTTAACGTTCTCGTTTCTTTTTACTCCGTTTAGCTCACCGTTGCTTTTTCTTAACCGAGCCGCGATTATTAGATATCGAGAATCGAGGAGCAGTAAAGATGGACGGAGGCACCGGTATCCCCGTATCTTAGCCTCGCCAACGGCCGAGCCCATCCTGCTTACGGCACTGAATGTCGATCGGTATGCAGGATGCGCAATTTCAACTTTTTTTTCTATCTCGGCAAATAACGCGCGCGAGTCCGCGAACGTCGAGCGTAACTTCCAAGAGATTACGATCCTCTCTCTCTCTCTCTCTCTCTTTCTCTCTCACCTTCTCTATCCCTGTCTTTCTGGAACGAACCCGAACGCTACTCGGATCTCTTTCTCTCTTCCTCTCTTATTCGAAGCCCCTCACCGTGGATACGCGTTTTCTCGTGCTTTCCACAAGCCAAGTCGATTCTAGCGATGGCGAGAGATGAGATCCCAAGTCTAATTTGCTACTTTCCTCGAAAAGAGAGCTGCTCGTTGATCGGACACGCGAGCAAGCGCGACGCGTCCGCTTCGAACTCGGAAGTCACGCTTCTGCTGCCTCTCTTCTTCTTCTTCTTCTTCTTCTTCTTCTTCTTCTTCTTCCACTATACTATGACTACTACTACGTCTTCTTCTGGTACGCGATGCATGCACGAGTAACAGAACTTTATCCGCCCCTCTGCCACACCGGTTGCAACCTTGCCAAGAGGAGAATGTGAAAGCTTGCTCGTCCGTGCATGAAAATCATCGGTTTAGACTCTCGTTAAATCTCCTCAGAAAATCTTCCCTCATGTTTTGCCGGCGAGCCGTGTTATTCTACTTTCGGACTCGGCTCGTTNTCTCTCTCTCTCTCTCTCTTTCTCGCGAAATACTTTCTCAAAGCGTTCCGCATTTTACGACCACCTGGATAATGTCCGCGTAGCTATGACCGTGGTGCCGGCTATGTCTCTTTTTCTCTCTCTTTCTCTTTCTCCGTGTACCTACAATGCTCGTTCCGTAGAGTTTCAGCGGTTCGGTATTCCCGAGATTTATGCCTTCACCGTTAAGTTCTTATAGCGTATTTCTCTTTCTCTCTCTCTCTCTCTCTCTCTCTCCCTCCCACCCTCCTCTCTCCCTCGAACAAACCCCGGTACATTATCGTGTATGCAATACGCGAGATATCCGTTTAGCGAGGAAGAACCTCCTGCGAGAGATAAAAGGAGAAGAAAGTTAACGGTGAATCGATCGGTTTTCTTCTCCATCGTGTCTTTTCCTCTATCCGGGGTAATAATCTATCTCCACGGAGTTATCGAAGTGTTCTGTGGAAAGGAGTACACGGCGATCCTTATACACATAGGTACATATACATATACGTAGATTCATATATCGAAGTAACATCGATAGCCGAGCTCTTTCGTAACGGATCGCCACTCGAAAATCGGCCGTCCCGTTAGCGGAAGGCTTAGCTGGAATGACGCTCGACCGAAAGAGAAAGAGATCTAATTAATTCGTAATCGTACGGAGGAGAATTCGTTCCATCGACTCGCCGTGTAAACAGGTTTCGAGAATCGAATCGCGATCATATTTTTTACCATCGACAAATCGAGCAAATCATCATCGCCGAGAAGGAAGAAGGAGGAGGATCGACTTTCCCTATAATCGCGTCGTTCCGATATCCGTCCAACCTCTGACTCGATTACGTCGCGCCAATGATTCCACGGTATGCGAGTGGAAAAAAAGTCGGAAGCGATTTCAAAGTACGCGCGCACTCGCGATCGTCCAATTTATTCGCTGCGCCACGTTCCGCGTGGGATCGTTTGAATATTTTTGAATACATTCCGTGGATCGATCGGTAGTTCGATCGATAGATCTGTGGCCTTGTCTCGCTTGACACGTACTCGGGAGCCAACGCGAGTCACCGAGGGAGAGAGTACGAGAAAGAGAAAGAAAAAGAGAAAGATAGATAAGTGACGCACACGAGTTATGTGTGTTAAGTTTTTAAGGTGACTGGCTGGATCGACGCGCGAGCTGTTACCGTTCACCGCTTTACAAGCTCGAGCGAAGGAACGAACGATCGGTGAGTAGGATAAAGAGGGCTCCCAAGGACGGTCGCGGTTGTGCAAAGAACGCTTATCGTGTAACTCTCGCACGCTGTGTATCTATATATACATGATATACCATATACATATATGTATATACACGGTCGATCTACTAGCAGCCGGTGAGTTCGATCTAGCGAGTACTTCTCGAGAGCTTCCTCTACGGACGCGCGTACAACAAATTTACTTTTCCGAGATCGACTACGTTTTTCCCTCGCGTTCCTCGCTTTGCTCCATCGACGAGCACGACGGAAGCAAATACGCTTGGAATCTTTTTTTTTCTTTTTTTTTTTTCGAAAGAAAACAACTCCCATTTATCGCCTCGAACGGACGGCTCCCGATAGGGCAGCACTTGCGAAAATAAAGCTCGCTACTTAGCGGCTCTCGTTTATGCCGTGTTTGCTTAGTAGCGGGTGTCGCGCGCTCGAGCTCACGAATGTATATACGTATGTACGTGTGTGTGTGTGTGTGTACGCGTCACGCGTTCGTTCGAAAAGCAAAGGAAGAGTTTGCGAGAGATCCTCTCGACGTTTTCTTCGAGCTCGTCTTCCCCGAAGCGCGTTTCGTAGGCGGGAAGAATACGCTCGCGCCAAAACGTGATGAGAAGCCAAACGCAAACTCTTCGATCTTGCTGCTAACTAATCGCGGCCCATCGAACGAATCACGCCCGATTAGTTATGATTATGGTAATTCGATCGATTCTTGTTTACATCGCTTCTACGACGCTCCTACCGCGACCCGTCTTCCGTTCGCTTTTACGTGATTAGACGTGAATATTAATGAAATTAGCGTCGAGTGATCGAATAGGCCAGCTGCTGCTTTAAAAATGAGAAAATATATAGCATGGGAGTATCTACGAAGGTTTAAAAATGTTGCTCTACGATGTACAACGCGTACACCGTCGTAAATGATAAACTATTTATCGAATGATCAAACACCGTATCTACGAACACGGTGATCATAGCGATCGATCGAGGTTATCGCAAGATCTAAACAAAATCTAGCCGTCGAAATGCACTTTTCAAAGTGACACGCGTATAATATCTCCTTCTCCTTTCGCCGGGCGTAACTTTTTCGCCCCGTAACCAATTCCCATTCCCTTCTCGCGGCGGTACACTTGCCCAACGGCAAATCAGCTGGGTATGCACGAGTCGATCGGTCGAACGAGCGTGCTACTTAAGCGTGACAACGATTAATTCAGCGGCGCGCTCCGTTCTCGCAGCCTTGCCACGTCGTCGTCGTCGTCGTCGTCGTCGTCGGCGTCGTAGACACGCCGGTTCTCTTCGGTTTAGCCAAGTTGAGCAACAACGAACCACCGTCGTCGTTGTCATCGACATCGACGTTGACGTCGTCGTTGCTCGTTCGCTCGCTTCTTGGCTTGGGTGCGGTCCCTCTTTCAACCGGTTGACGGTCATCCATATTGAACGCGTACTGGGTGCTCGTGATCCGTTCCAGGCAACAACAACAAAAAGAGGAAAAAGAAAACGGAAAGGGGGAAATAAAAACGAAGGAAAGATATTCTGGAATTTTTCGAAAGGCGGACTCGGATCGATCTTGAACTTTAAATCATTTTTCATTTACTTTTTCGACGATAGATCACCTTCTCCTCGTTTCGATAGATCGCGAGAGATCGTACGTACGCGTTGCATACGTGCACGTTTCTCCCCCTTTTTCCCTCCCCGTCTCCATCTCGCTCGTAAGCGTCCTTTTCACGGACGAAGGAATTACGAAGAAACGTTAACGGGCCGCTTTCCGAGGGGAGATCGATTCGAGAGAAAGTCAGCCGATTACGGTCTCCCCGCTCGATGGCGAAACTGCTTACGTAAAGCGTGTGGCCACGGGATGCTAAAAATCAGGCCTGATTCGTATCACCCGGCTCGAGTCGAGGCTTTTCAGAAACTCGAGAATCTCGTTATAATTCCCGATCCGTCCGGCTGGTCCAAGGTCTCCGAAACCGTGTCAAGATATTCTCGAGTGTCTTCTCTTCTCATCCTCGTCGCCGCTGTCCCTTCTCCTCTCTTCGATCGAACATCGTAGACGAGTAAGAAAATAGTTTCCCTTTAACGAGCCATCGTAATAAATTACGGAAGCTTCGATTGGCACGTTCGAAGTTTCTTTTCTCTTTCTATTTTTCCCCTCGAGAAGAGTCGCCGGTTAGTAAGGGGAAAAAGTTAGCAAGCTCGTTCGATGCTCTTCAACGAGATAACAGATTCATCCCGACGCTGTAGCTTTTAAGCGTTCGCGAGAGATGCTCGTGGCTGAAGTTCAAGGTAGACTTGGCCGATCGATACGACGCTTGCGTCCACGTATCCCGGATCTCGTGGCCGCTTTCGAGTCTCACGAGCAAGTCTCTTGCTCGGCGCTTTTTTTTCGAACAAGATAGACGAGGAGAAAGAAAGAGAAAGGGTAAAAGCGTCGAGAATAGTAGGGACAATGAGACCTTCTATTCCTAAAGATTATCACCCAGACGTCTGGCGTATATTGTTCATCAAAACTGACCTCTATCTTGACGATCCTCGTTTTTCATCGACTCCAAAAATTACGATAAAAAAGATTCCCATTCAGGGAATTCCCATAAAGTAATCACAAAAGAAAAACCGATGAGGTAATTACGAGCATTTCTTCTTCGAGAGAAAAGTACTTTCTCCAACCTCAAAAAAGTACCGTTATTTAACCTTAATTAATTAATTAATTAACTAACTAATAATCGCTGATGCATAATCAAGTTACTTCGAATTAAATTGAATCTCGATACTTATCGATGCAACACACTTTCAAAAGTGACCGCAGCATCGAAAGCATCGCTCGTGCCGATCGATTATTATCACAACCTGGTAAGAGGAAGAAAGCGAGGAGTTGCGCGAGAATTCGATTTGGCGCGCGTAAAAAAGGCGGTCAGGACCTAGGACAACGAGAGGCTCGCTGTGCCACCACGCTCGTATCTTTCTTCTTCCGGCAGCACCGCCTCCACCACCATCGCCATCGGCAGTTAAGTCGCTTTTGCCGCCGCTGAAATTCACGAACGTGCGTCCTTGAAGGCCCCTCTCTCTCTCTCTCTCTCTCTCTCTCTTGCCTGCTCTTTCGTACTCCTTCCACTCGCTCGACCGAAACTTTTGCCCCCCACGCCCGTAAAGAAACCGTTTTGTCCGAGCGTTCGTTGGTCTCTTCTCATATCCTCTGTCTCACTCTCTCTCTCTCTCTCTCTCTCACTTTTTTTCCTTTCCTCTTTCTCTCTCACGTCGATGACGATCCGAAGGACGTGCGTGCTCCACGCACACGCGATATCGCTCGATATACAGCACCAGGCCGTTATCGTTCCGCGTCGAAGATTTATGCGCGTATATCTGGACCATAAAACCGACTAGCTGGGAACGTTCTACGCTCTAGTTTTGATCGACACCCTTCTTCGAAAGTTTAGAACACCCCTGCTCATTTCTAATGGACGGATAATCGTTCCGAGAGAAATATCGTTTCGTTGGTCATGGAAAAAAGCGGTACGTTGTCTCACGATGAAACATAAGATCGGAGTGATCGATCTGGATCGTTCCTAACGCACGGATCTTTCCTTTTCTTCAGCGAACATATACCTATACATATCTATATAATAAAAATAAAAATAGAGTAAGAGTAATGGCATCGTCGAGAGAGCCGATCGAGATACCAAGAATTAAAGGGTCAAGTGGTTGGGTCACGGGGAAACTAGTCGCGCTAATTAATATGAGAATTGAAATGTGTAGTAGTGTGTGCTTGTATGTGTGCGATTGAAACGTCCACTTTCAAGGGTCCCGCCCATGGTTCTTTCCATAAAAAAAAATCGAGGAGGTACATATGCTCGATACACATATAAATACGTCCACGTGTATTTACATACGTAACGCGTTGTTACCGTTAACGTCAGAATGGAGCAGAAACGAGTACTCACTGTGTCGTTACGTAACGGCAGATGCGCGTAGTCGTACGGTATCTAGGATTCGATAGGCCAACACACGCGACGGCAGTAATTGCAGTTGGATATTACCGAGTCGTAATTTTCCTCCGAGACAGCGACTCGCTTCCGCTTCGGTAATCTTACGAGGCGCGCGTATCGTATCTAATCGTCGAATTCGAGTCCTTGAGACGTTAAAGATCACTGTCGGCATTGTTTAACTGGCTGCACGTTCTTTATCCTTTCTTTCTTTCTTTCTTTCTTTCTCTATCGGTGTTACGCGACAAACGATTACTCGAATGGGGTACCTATATATTTGCATCTTGTTAACCATTATCGGCTCGAAAATTTATGTTGTAAATGTACTAATTACGTTGTAAACGGCCCTCGGGTGTAAATAAAATACTTTACTCTACTCCACTCGAACATTTATTAACCCGAATCTCTTTTTATGACTTTCGATTCTTTCCTTTCGTCCGCTCCCTTTTCGCAAAAAGCCACAGAGGTTTCGAACTCGCCAAAACGGTGAGTCAGAAAACGCAAAGGGATAAAAATAACGGCGGGGATCGATTCTATCATTAAAAGGTACGCGAACAGCTGTCGCACATGTCGCGCGGTATTTCTCCCACGAGAATTTCGAGAGATACGACTTCCTCTTTGGAAACTAGCAAAATGAAACGTCGAAGAAACTTCCCGGTGTTTTCCTCGTGCTGGCGAGCCCGTCCGAAAAGAAAGCGCTAATCTCTCTCTCTCTCTCTCTCTCTCTCTCTCTCTATCTATCTTTATCCCCTATCTTTTCTCTCTACCGCGCTCGTACGTTCTCGTTCGATTTTCTCGTTGTTGCCGGGCGCACAGAAATATGCAGAGGCATTACGTCGAACGTCAAGTTTACGCAACACCTTCTATTACATAAGACGGATGGACGTGGCACGATACGACCCAAGCTGCGGTGGTGGCTGAGGCCCCGTCGCGCGAAACGCATTTACATACGTGTATGTATAACTCTACGTAGTATATTACGTACACACACGTGTAACACGTTATACGTACGCATGCAGCTATCCGCATAGGCGTGTACTCGTTGGCAATGAATCGAAATGTCCTCGGGTCTATTCGGATATACAACCTCCCTTCCTACTTCCTCGAAACGCGCGTCACCGTCGACGGTCTTACGCGTAGTTTCGTTATCGAGCCGGCATTTAAATATCCACTATTACTCGCCACAGGTTTAACACTTCGCAATGTTTCTCCTACGATCCGTCAATTTCTATTGATTGATTATTCGAACGATTAGCTTCGTCGTTTGGATCGTTAGCACTGTTAGACCATGGGTGCGGAGTAAGAAGGAAAAAACTGACCATAAAGAAACAGATGTTCGTGCCTTGGTACGATGCAAATGGGTTAAGCGACCTTTTACTTCGAATTCTTCTCTTCAACGCGACCTTGACTTCGTGTCTTCGTTCTCTCGCACCTGCCGAGAGAATTTCTTTACCGTACGATCGAGAAGCGTCGATTAAAAGAGAAAACGTTCTTGCGCGAAAGTCTTATATGGATCGTAACGACCTACACCGTCCTTCTAAAGAACGACCGTGTTGCAACGTTATCGTCGCTCGACAAAAATAGGGGATAACATTGCAATAAAGCGTCATCGTACTGATATCGATGCGCTCGATGCACGCGTTAATACATACACGTACCTACATAATACATACATACCTACGCGCGTGTATATACGTATGATGAAATTCGTGAGACGATGCGGAATCTCTTATCAGGGTAAGATTAAAGCGAGAAGGGGAGAAGGTAACCGGAATGACGCGCACCTTTACGCGATTTAACGTGTCTCCGATTTTTACGAAGTGGTAATCGCGAAAAGAATCTATCCGTTCACCCTCGCCCGGATCAAATACCATCTTTGGACTACAAGTCTAATCTGATTACGAAATCCCCAAAAAGACAGTTCGATGCTCGAATTCGGACTTCCAAAGGATCGGACTCTATCGCGAGACAAAGGCTTAGAAAAGAGGGGGGGAGGAGGTAGTACGCGGAACTAGAAATAATTATTCCGTGAGTTGTCTCTTTGTGCGCTGACGGTAACTGCACAGCGAGCGAACGAGCGAGCACACGAACGAGCACGATGGCCAACACAAAGAAAGAGAGACATTACGCTCGGCGCGCGTGCAGTCAGGGCCACGGTGACCTTAACTTCGCTCCTCTCGCTCCTCCCTGCACTCACTCACCCTCCCTTCCTCTCTCCAACCCTCTCTCTCTCTCTCTCCCGCACGCCCGCTCGCTTTCCGACGAGCTCACCCCCAGCGTCCGACCCCGCTCGTCGTCCTTCCGCAGCAACTTCGAACGACTACGAGCTTCGCGCGGAGAGGAGCAAGGGGACGAGAAGAGGGGCACGTGCCACCAGTGACGTCACGAGCGCACGGTGTGCACTGCGGTGCAACGGTGGAGGGCCACGCATGCGCTTTTCTCTCTTTCTCTCTTGCTCTCGTTAACTCGACTGTGATCAGCCGCTGCGAGGACCGCGGAGGATGCCGGTCGATTCTTCATTGTCATCGGGCGAGATAGAACAGTTTCTTGCGGTTCTAACAAATTCGTAGATTTTATTTAAATGTTTCCTAGATCACATTTTTCCTTTTATTAAAATTTCGTAGTTGGATTTCTACGACATCCTCTCTAATCGCGCGAAATTAGAGACTCACCCCCGAAGGCGATTTCAAGACACGGGATACCCTTCTCCTTACCGTGGTCTTGTACGATCGTATGTACTATAGGCAGGCCCTTTTCGAGTCTATAAATCTTTCATTTCCGCGAGCTATTCTTCGAACCTACTCGACACATTGTACGTTTATAGTATATAGACTAAAATTCATTGACCGGGTAGCTCGTTTCTCGCGAATATCGATCGCTCGATGCTACGAGGGTATCTAATAAACGGCAATAAAATATAGCTACGTTTTAAGGATCGAAACTGTAAGACTATAAAACGAGACGCGCCTGTTTTACTCGATCTCTCGCTCTCTCGATCGCGTAATCGAAGCGATCGGCCGTAATAAATACTATGCACGGCCGTTCGATAATTGTAGTCGAGATTACACGTGCTTCGGCACGCGTTCCTCCCCCCTCTAATCTCTAATCTATGTCTCCGTGTGTCGAACGGTCGAGGCTAACCGAACGACGCATCGACTAGAAAACTCTACACCGATATAGACGCCTTTTGGGCTCCGATATGGTCCCTCTCTCCATGGCTCTATTTTAAGTCCGGTACGTGCTCGTGGATATCTGGGAAACGTGAGGAGAATGAGAGCTTTTATCTCGGATTGATACGATTTCTATGGTGACTAAAATATCATCCGTGTACACAAACGGTATATCTAGGGACAAAAGAGTATCGCTTTAAATAAATACCTGACCGTGACTACTTACAAATAAAAATAGATCGAGGTAGATCCTATTCTTTTCGATCTTTTAAATATCGAGAAGAGACAACGAGAGCATATTTGGAGGAAGGTG
>JAIFRP010004357.1:3862281-3877422 GCA_032403825.1 Odynerus spinipes
GAGAGAGAGGTAGAACACGCGACACAAAGTTGTTGCACGCCGAGTGAAAGTGACGTTCTATTCTCCTACTTTATCCATTTACCGAGCACGACCAGTCACTTTACGATCGGTGCTGCAGAGAATTTTTGAAGAGCTGCCAACCGGTTTGACGAAAAATCGAGAGTCGACTCGTCCGGATCGCTCGAGGAACGGAAGATCGCATCGTGATCGATTTTCCCTATCTTTCAACACACGGGGCGATAGTCGGACTACTTTGAAACGCGGCGTGAGCGCGAATCGGCACGAAACGCGTTCTTTATTATCGCCCTGGTCGATCGTAAAAAAGTTACTCTTTTACGAGGACTCTCTAATTACGGGTCTCGCGATAATGAGGCACTGCTTTCGAACGTGCCGTAGCCAGGGGGGGAAATCCGGCAGTACGTCAATTCGCACCTAATAAAAAATTACGTGGAAAGAAAGAAAAGAGCTAGTGTGTGTAAGTAAGTATAGAGATCGACGAGTACGTGGAATGTATGAAGCAGTCCGCAAGAAACATGTCTTATTATATGTTGTCTTTAATATAGCAGAGGGGAGAACGACAGGAAGTGGTCTGCTATCGAACCGAGTAGCCGTGTAATCGGAAGAGATGTCGAGATAGGCTCTCTTATCGGTCGACTCGATGCGATAATCCTTCTCTTTCTCTTTTTACTCGTACACACATAGAGACGAATAAAAACCTATATACCTATCGTATACTGGAAACCTAGAAACTTAGAAAGGCATCCGACCTTCGCCGCAAAACGGAGCGGATGTCGAGAAGGAGAAGATTTTGCAATCGGTCGGAAACGTCGATTCCTTCTCGCGTCTTTTTTCCTTTCCCTTTTTACTCTCCAAGTACCATCGGGGGGACTACATTCTCGGCGCATCCCCGTCACGAAATACGCTTCTCGCTCTCGATCGTGCCGCTACTAAACGATGACTCGTTCGAGACGTGCGCGTTATCGGCATGTAAAATACGTCGGTAGGATGTACGATCGAACGATTAGGAGCGCCCGCGTCTTCCGTGGTCCACGTTATCGCGTCGCACGATCGAGCTTCCGCTCGAGAGAGAAAGGTAAGAGGACTTACCTGCTCGCTCTCGAAGGTCGCACAGGAACCTGGTCCACTCTCGATGGGATCTCGCTCGACTTTCGCTCGGATCTGAAAAGATCGCGAAAATGAAGTATGATGTAGAGTAAAGAAAGTAGTTATACATTTCTTTCCATGCTAATAAGGAAACGCGCGGGCCTTTCTTACGGGCCTGTTCGAGCGACTATTTTCAGTTCGAACCCCGACACGCGATTTTCCTGGCGTTGCTAAAATTATCGCGCGGCGATAATACCTCAAGGTTCGGCCCGTTAGCCTCGCTCCTTACGAAATAACAAAAATCATCTGGCGTGTTTACATCCTTGGCTCGGACCCTCGACACTTATGTCATCGTTCATAGAGCGCACCGCGTCGTGTGCGAAAGAGGGAGCGAGCGAGAGAGAGAGAGAGAGAGAGAGAGAGAGAGAACGCGTGTGTCTATCTTGGCAAGATAGCCCAAGAGTAACGACGCCGTTCGAACGCGAAGCGCTTGCAGTCGATGCAACTACGATCGGTCAGGGCCGAGCCTCCTCATTGCCAGCGCGCCTCGTTCAATTATAATACTACGCGCCTGGAACCTTGACTATTAGAAGAGAACTTTCGCGCGTGCAAATTTATTTTATTATTACGACGTCCAACGAACACCTATCTTTTCTCTCTCTCTCTCTCTCTCTCTCTCGTTTGCTCCGATCGATGACTTCGAGTATTCGTGAATTTTAATGCTACCTATGAAGTCCATGAATTTGCAACCTCGAAGGTCACGGTGATAATGAGCAAAAGAGAATCGACGGATGTTTTCAAGCTAACGTGTTCACCGTCCGACGTCTACGGAGTTTACGAAGCTTCCTTCACGCGTCGCGTTGTTTTTCTTACAGATCGTTGCGAATATAAACATATTTGTTACCTAATGTAAACACTACGCATCGTTTACACAAGAAAGCAATTATTGCGTCGATCCATAGCGTCGTACGAAGCTAATAAAATCAATGACACGACTAAATTATACTGTTCAAACACTAGACGGTTATTATACTGTATTTTTTTCTATTGGTAAAACTTTTAAACGAACGTTACCTTCTTCTTGCGTGGATGCTGCTCCTCGAGATAATCCGGCACGATACCCTCGTCCATGGTGATCGTCGAGCCTGGCGTGCTGCTCGACGACGAGCCCGACAAATTGCAAGGATAATGAGGTTGATTGTGCGAGACGTGTGCCGGTGTCGGCCACAACGAGCCAGTCGTTGGGGCACCCTCATCGCTCAGGGGTGGACTCGGGGTGCCACTTCGCCAGGAAGCACCGCTGCTGCTGCTGCTGTTCGAGGTACCACCTACTCCCGGTGAACCCACGACTACGCCACCTCCACCTCCTCCTCGACCTCCCCAGGAACCTTAATGATTGAAAATTGAATAGACAAGTTTTACATTAATCGTCTTATCGAATCGGATTGATTATCTTGTCGATCTAACGATGCGAAATACGAAAGAATAAATTCGAGTACGTCAATGATACTCGAGTGTCCGCTAAAAGGACAAGGTATGCAAATAGAAAGAGAAGATTTTTCGAAGAGCACTCGATCGCTTTTGATCGAGGAACGGTGTGAAGTCGCGCGTTTGCTACTGACCGTAATTGTGTTGGCAGTGAAGTGGCAGGGGGTTGTGAGGACTGTGGGGCGAGCATGAAAGCGACATGAGAACCAACGCGGCGGTGCACTCGTCCATGCAATCACCGCGTTCGTTGGTGCGACAACCCTCCCGACCGCAGCCGTGAGGTATCCTTTCGCTCCATCCACTGTAAGATCGCTCGGAATCGTTGCTTGAGCTGGGTCGCCGCTTTCTGGACCTGAAAACACGTTTTCAACATATTTTTAGATCAAACGTGGCCGGCTATAAATATTTGATAAATATTAAATAGCAGAAACCGCGTGTTTTCGTATGACACGTCGAATTGGAGAAAACATGTTCGTGGAAAAAAAAAATAAATAAAGATCGGCTTTTTTTCCCGTCGAAAAGATGACTCGATTTCTTCGAAAGCCTAATCTCACTTATGAGAAAAAGACAAGGAAATGAAATTCCATCGCGTAGAATTCGCGAATCACCGCGGATAAAGCGCACGTGCTTTCACCGTATTAAAGATCAACCGGTTGAAATCGGCGCGAAATGTACTCGCAGTCGCTTTCCATGACATTTACCCGGCAACACATGCGCGCATTATGGATCGAACGCTTCGACGATCATTATTGTAATCGCTTTCTTCCGTACTTTATCGCGTCGAGAGGAATCGATGTTAATAAACGCGTTGTAGATAAATACGTACATACGTTCTGCTAATGGAAAAAATATTAATTTCTTGTCGACAGGAATTTTAAAATTTTCCTCGCGACCCGAGCCTCAAATGCCGATGTCGATATTCTTCTTTTACAATTCGCTTTAGCGAAAGAACCAAAGGAACAATTTGCGAATCCGTTAAATGGTAATAAGCGAGTATCGAAACAGGTGTTACTTTCGAACGGCGGAGGCTAGTTCGCCGGCATACACCGGCAGCCTCGTAATTTCACTTTCAACTTTCGATACGCGTATACTATCTACTACCAGACTCGATTACAAATCCCATTGCGTTTTAATACCAGTCGTTACATTACGTTCTTGCAATTCGTTCGAATCTTATTCGCGAATCACGAGTTCGCGGTATCGTTGACTCGCCACAAATTCGAGATGTACAAGTAATTAGAACGCAGAGTCTCCTATAGCCGCGATACGTCAACGAGGAATTAGAAGTTAGTCGAGAACGTCGTGTAGCGTAACGTAACCATCGGTGCACACTTTTGCACCTTCTAACGAAGTAACCGGTCGAGTGAAAATCGCGAAGTGTTAGATACGCGCCTACGTTACGTAACGCGATCGGACGAGAAGGACGAGCCTGGCGAGCGAGTAGTTTTTGTTGGATAATTCATCCTATAAATTTGATCGTTATCGATAGAAAATAGCGCAGACAAAGTTTCCATGAGATAGAAGTGGGTCACACGGTGAGCGTGTCACGGATACGAAACTGGGTCACTATCCTGGCGTACGAGGGAATACAAATTGGCGACCATAGACGGTGCACGGTAATGCGTTTATCGACTAGGTTCTCGAGTAGCATCGTCCTCGTCAGCCGTACGTGACTAGGAACTCCCGAAGACGCGTTAGAGAATGTACCGCAGAAATCCACAGCTTCGAATCCCGAATGCGACCTCTTTTTCGCGATTTACCCTAACCCGTAGCGTTATCTCAAAGAACCTCTCGCTTCTATCGCGCCACTTTAACTCGAACGAGACGAGCGTGAAAGTAAAATTACGATCGACTTATAGAAGAAATAACGTACATCCTCTTTAAGAAGTAAGAAGACGAGAAGAAGAGCGAACGTTATCCGCGCGAAGTCTAGGTGTCTTATCCTCTCGCGTTACGATTCACCTTCTACCCCGGTTTCCATCCAGTTCTTCGCGATATCCGGGTTAGACAAACCCGGGACAGTTCGGTGAATACGGCACAGTATGGCCGAGTCCAGGTGGCCTCTATCGAGCGACCCAATTCCATTGTAGGCCAACCTGGAATAACCCGATTCCAAAGCCGGCGACCCCATTAGACGTCCCAATTCCCCGGTTACGTATCCCGAAATCGTGCCAACCTAGACGACGACGACGACGACGACGTTATCGGGGTCAACCTCTGCCAACAGCTAATTGCACCTCCAACGATTTCCTCCCATCTTCTCGTAACCCCTTCAAAGGAGTCCATTAATTTTTCTGCCGATGAAAGATGGCGATGATGTTAACGTCGGCGATCGATAATCTTGGTTGCTCTAGAAATAGAGCCGTCGATCGTACCCGCGAGAGTCCGCGTCGTAACGTCTATGTAAATCCCGCACCATCGAAGTGGTTTATTTTCGTTGGACCGTCGTTTCGAAACGTTTTGATCTCTTCGACGAGGACGCTCATCGAAGGTGTTTCGCGAATGTCCAAGAAATTCAACGAAGTAAGTGCAACTTTGTACGACATAGGTAGTATATGCGTGAAGAGGATCGCGCACGTGTATCGTTGTCCTACTTTTATAACGGAAACCTCCCCTTGGAACTGAAAACACTGAAAATAGCTTCCTCCTTTTTTCCCTTCTCTACTTCAACTTCTTCTTCTTCTTCCTCTTCTTCTTCTTCTTCTCTTCCTTCAACAAGTAGTAGTCGCCGGTAAAACTACTCTCACCGGCGGACTCTCTGTGTTTGTACTGTTGCGCGCGCGCGTGCGTCTCTGTGTACAGGAGCGCATGTAGTCGGGAACTAGGAAAAGGAGCGAGACGGGAGAGGCAGGGAGGGAGGAAAACGAAGTTCTCCGTGTACCTGACCCATTTATCCAGCACGATTCCACGGTGCCGTGGGTACGCAGCTCTATCGATCGGCCTAGATCCGTGGCCCCGGCTTGCCACCAACGCGCGACACACACGTACACACCACCGGCATACCACCACAACCACTACCTCCACCGTCGCGTCCAACTCCTCCGAGTCGATTCTCTTCGTGTGCATGCATTTCGTGAGCCGGAACGGTATTTCGATATTATCCTGACTCCCTCCAAGCCCGAACCTTGACAGCTTCCGCTTTTTTTTCTGTTTCGAGCGCACACGAGCACCCGGGTAACTTTTCCAGCGATCGTTCAGCGAGATCTATAGGATCGTTCGTTCATTAGGATAATTACGTCGCGACGCGTTAAATGGAATCGTAAATGGATAGACCTTTCGACGATTGCTTCGCCGATATTCTCGGGTTCGACCGAAATGGAAGAGTCAAAGGACAGAAATAGCGTCTGTAGATTGTCTGCTGGTAGGTCAAGATCGTGCGACTCATTGACATATTTTATCGTCGAAGGCTTCTCTCTCTCTCCTACTTTTGCGAGCGTGTGTACGTACGTGGGATATGCGCGCGCGCACATATTCTCTCCGTCTAGGTTACACGCCGTTGGTAACGCTATTCCACCCTGTATAACCGTAATTCTTCTAGCGGTAAAACACGTACATAGCTTACAAAGGAATCAGCGTTAAAGTGCTGAGAAAATGTTCGCTCGACGTAAGGTCCTATCATTTTCAAGTCCGACCTCTGGGTACGTTCAAGCCAGCTAACCGCGTCCTCATTGATCCTACTTGATAATTCAGCCAACTAGTCTCTTGGGAAGTAAAGGTGGAACCATAACGAAATACGTAGCCTGAAATTTACAATTTGCGAAGGATACGCTTTTAATGACGCCGCTCACTAATCTTGCCGATGCATCGATCGAATTAAGGAAAGCAGAACATTAATAACTACCGGTTGAGACGGTCGCGTAGGATTCCGTATCGATTTGCATAGCCGCGTGGTCTAATATGTATTATGAAACAACGAAAGCCACTTTTCTGAGCTGCCAGTACGAATCCGGACTCTGCATTAAAGGCAACGTGAGTCCATGTAAAATAAATCGAAGGACAAGACCATGGGATACTGATTACCTTCGAAACGATCCCTAAGCCAAATTGATCGTCCCAAAAAGCTGGGATCAAAAACTGGATCCACTTGGTAAGAGAGGACTCGAGCGATCTTCGTAGAGAGAATGTAACGCAAGAGGTGGGTAGCCCAGGGCAAGGGCGTGGGGTGGTTTCATCCCCGGGTCGAGCGGGTGGGATAGCGTAGGGTGGACGAGGGTGTTTGGCTAAGCGTTTGGAAGGGGACACTCTCGCGATAGCACGGAGAGTGCTAGTGCACCTGACCTATATAGACGTCGCGCGTTATTGATCGACCTAATTCCGCAAAGCCGCTCGCCGCTCCGCACCCGCACAAAGACAAAGGCCGCGGCAAAGGCCGAAATTATGTAAGCTAACCCAGTGACTTACTGAGACTAAGAGAAAGAGAAAGAGAAAGAGGAGGGCTCGGAGACCTTCTCCGATCGTGTCGAGAGACTTTCTCTCGGAACATTTATTATCGTAACATCGAGGAAACGAAGAAATTAATGAGAACAATGAGAGACAAAGTGTCGAGGTGAATCGATACGAGACGTACTTTTACATCGGCCCCAATTTTATATCTTTCCCTTAACCTTGCTCGACTTTTCCCCGGAACACGATCCTGGATTCGATCGGCGTTTCCTCCGAATAAAATATTCGAGGAAGGGATTCCTAGTAGCGAGAGCAGCAGCAGTGGCAGCGGCACGTGAATGAAAGCGAGCGAAAGAAGGCCGAAGGTTTAAAAGGCAAGCAAGAAGCAGTGTATGCAACTACTCTGTCGTCATCGGCAAGCCGTCGAAATTCGAAAGGCATCCGATTTCTCTTTCTCTCTTTCTCACTCTTTGCTTCTTTCTGCCGGTGACCTTCTCGTTCGCGTGGGGCAGGTCGCGTTAAGGTGGGATCAGGTGGCAGCGCGGCGTTGCCTCTCAGCTGCCAGTCTCCAGCTTCGAAATCGTGCGATCGTACGGTCGCTCGGACGACTCGGAGCGTCGAACCGGCCGGCTTCCAACCTTGGATACCCTTGCGAGAAAGGGATCCTCGAAGCTCGCTCGAACGAGACGTCCACAAAACGAAGAAGAATCGAGTGAGTCGCCAGGTCGTTGCCTTCGACGTTGGCCAACGTCGAACACTGCCCGTTCTACTCTTTTTTAA
Source organism: Odynerus spinipes (assembly GCA_032403825.1). NCBI lineage: Eukaryota > Metazoa > Arthropoda > Insecta > Hymenoptera > Vespidae > Odynerus > Odynerus spinipes. The sequence goes on from JAIFRP010004357.1 coordinate 3,870,037, forward strand.
GGACGAGACTACGACGACGACGACAACGACGAAGACGGGCGAGCTCGCAAAGCGGAACCTGAGAACGAAAGGACCTCGACGAAATAAGAAAAAAAGAAAAGAAGAAGAGGAAAAAACGGTGCTGCACAGCACTCGGGAGATAGGAATCTCGGGTCATAGTCGAATAGCCGCTGCAAGGTGCCACGACGTGCTTCGTGGAAGGGATCCATGAATAAAGGGCAGCGTGGGTAGACCCTTCGGATCTTCCAACTTCTAACCTCTTCCCGAAGGTGTCTCCTTCCTTTCACGTTCTTTTTATATCCTTCTTAGAGGAGACAAATTTTTAAAGTCTGGATAAAACCCAAAAGTCCATCGTTTATTACTATCTTTCAGGACCAGGATGACCATTGTTGGTCCCGAGCGAAACATTTTTTTCAATTATCTCCTTACACTTCCATCGACAATCAAGTACTAATTTTCTAACGAAAGATCGATTATAGATTTCTTTTTCTTTCTAAACGAGCCACCATTTTCGATCACTTTTTTTTTAGCAAGGCTCCCAGGTGATCAGGCAGCTGGCCCTAACCCATAAGCCCTATTCCAAGAGTAGAAAAACGCCAAGGCAGACTTTCGAAGTTTGAGAAAAGGATGTTTTTAAAGGACGCCTCGTGTGGGAATTCGGTGGTCTATCCTCGAAGGGTGGAACGGCAGTGGTGGTGGTTCTTTGGCGAAGAGGCGGGAGGTATAAAGCCGAGGGACAGGTGTCCGGCGAGAAGACGGTGGCGAGGGTGCGTTCACGGTCGAACGGGCGACGGACCCCCTCGAACCCCTCTGGCCCCTTTGCGACGAGACTACGATGCGATACACCTTTTTCAAAGCATCGAATACCTCCATACCTCGGCTTGCACCCACCCAGCCGTCATCCCACGTGTGCGAGCTTGGACGGATATGCGGGAGGGAGCCAAAAACACGAGACGACCTTCCGAAAATTCAGCCGGGCTCGTCCGATCCAGGCCCTTGGCCCTTGGCCCTTCGCCCATTTCGTTCCCCTGTCTCTCCTATTCCGAACTCGGTATCGTAGTAAGGAAATTATCGTAAAATATCGCCGGCGTTGAATATTGAGAATGTGAGGTAGGTATCGAAGTAGGATACGAGTAAGTTCACGCGATAAATGAAAAAAGAGCAGAAGTGAAAGATACAGCAATTTTTGGTAGGATCTAAAAAAACAACGAATAACGTTCCACCGTAATAATGATCTAAAGATTTTTCTTCAGCGTAACGAATTTGAACGAAGAGAGAAAGAAACTCACCCGATCACGTGCGGCACGTCGATGGAGTGAGACGAGGCACGTTTCCGATCTCCGGCCATATCGGCGAGCCTAGCGAAATCGGTGTCTTGATCGGCGAGCCGAGCGCTCTTGCGTGACTCCAGCAATCTGACTTCGTCTATGCGTTTTGTCAGGCTCATCGTACCCTGAAACAAATCAAAGCGATCCGGTTAGTAAAGAGAGATTTCACAGCATAAATATTCTCCTCGTAAATTCATGTTTATGCTTATAAATTGTCGAGTGCTATTAAAAGGAAAGAGAGAGGTAATTTTGAAAAGAGGATGGAACCGATGAGTAATGGCACTCGTTGCTAAGCCTATTAAATGACATCATACGATTCACGATGGTGTCCTTAAAGAATGAGATAAGTTAATCCGCGAATTTCTCATTCCGTCCTCTCTTCTTTAAACATCTTCATTTTCGAATTGGAATATTATCGTCACCGAGATGGTGGATACGTTGTTTGTAAAATTTGCTCTCGTTTTGCTCGGAGTATTCACGAATTTCTATCAAATATTCTGACGCAAGAATACTGGCAGAGAAGAAGGAAAACGAGTGGTCGGGTAATCGCAACGAAACCGCGAGAAACGCGTGCGTCAAGGCGATCTCGCGTGTGCCTCCGGACGGAGATGCCCTTAGGTCTGTATTCCTAGCACCGAAGAAGAAGGAGAAAGAGAGAAAGAGAACGAGTCGCGTACGTACGTTACATGTATCGCCATGATGCGAATATAATGACGACGTTGCTACGGGTTAAAGCCTCTCCGCGTTCGTACTTTTCTTTCGTTTCGCCGTTCTCCGAGAGACTGTGTGACTTTGCGCGTTTGTGTGTAACTATACCCACACACATTGATACAGGGCACACAGATGAGCGTAAAAAGAGACAGACACGGCGTGCACGTGCACACGCTCGCGAGATTTCTTTCCGGCGTAAGAAACCACCAACACCACCACCATCACCACCAGCAACACCAGCAACACCAGCAACACCAGCAAACATCACCGCACGCGCGAACTATACTTTCGTCGATCCTTTTACATTCCTCTGGAAAAGAAATTTCTTCTCGTCCGATCGAGAGAGTTTCAAAAGAAAAAGAAAAAAAACCTCGTGCACTCGCGATCGATCGGTAATTATCATGCACGACCTTCTAGAACGCAGGGAAAAGAGATAACGATTTCTTTCGGCCGATATCCTCGCGTTCGAGAGCTCAACGACTCGAAAGAGAATCGACATTTTCTCGGTGTTTGTGGAAGCACAAGAGAGTTGCTTCGAAAGGCACACTCACTCTCTCATTCTCTGTGTATCTTTATCTTTGGAGCTTCAGCATTGGAGAACTCGAAAGGGAGGAGTATCGCCGTCTCTCTTTTTCCGGGTGAGCTGAGTCCAGCACAGGCAGGGCTGTCGCGAGAAAGAGGAGGCATCTCGTTTAAAGGGCACGAGAGGAAGAGGGAGGAAAGGAGAGGCCCGTTCAAAGGTCGAAGCGTTTACCTGAGCTTCGAGAGAGGAGCGAGTGAAAATACGGAGTCGAAGGGAACGTAAAGAGTAAAGAGAGAAGAAGAGAGGATGAGGAGGCGGAGAAGATAAGAAGAAAGAGGAAAGGAATAGCCACGTGCTGTTGTCGTATGTTTCCTTAGTTTCGCGCTACCGTCGATTTGCGGCTGCACTCGCGCTCGAGCACTTTCACCGAGCACTTTCAAATTTCTACTCTCCCGGCGTATTCCCTCTTCTCTCGATATATCTATCTCTTATTCTGTCTCTCTCTCTCTCTCACTAACCACACGCACACAGACATATACACTCTTTCACACCGGCTCATCTCCGCTCTTTACGCCTATTCCTGCCCGATGCTCGACGACGATAAATTCCCCGCCCTCTCCTTCGCCTCCTCCTCCTCCTCCTCCTCCTCTTCCTCCTCCTTCTTCTTCCATCGGAGGTACGCGAGAAGGAGAGTCGTTGACCTTACTAGTTTCTCGGTTAATCTCCGCCCGGTGTCGAAGAACCCTCGTGTTTTCACCGGATCCGATCCTTCGTACCTGCATCGATGGAAGAAGAAGAAGAAGAAGAAGAAGAAGACGCGGAGGTGAAGAAGGCTGGTCGTTGCACGCCGAATCGGCTCCTATCGTCTCGTTATGAGTTTCAAAATATGATTGCAATAACGATGAAAGAGATAGAAAGAGATAGAAATGTTGCTTACGTAAGATGCCGGCTGAAACCGGCTGTCTTTTAATGACATCATCGACTGGCTCGATTCTAGATTCTACTTGGGATCGAATCAAGGCGAGAAGATATAAAAAAGAAAAGGAGTAAAAAAAGATGAGATAAAAGATAGGAGAAACGCGTCCAGTCGCGTGTCTCTCGTCTCGCGTCCGTCTCTTCCGCTTCGAGATCTTCGTTTCCTTTCTCTTCTCCCTTTTTCAGAATATAATAAAATTGAACACTTCGAGAACGATCGACGGACTTTACTCTCCCTAGCCTTCTCTTTTCACGGTCAGGATTAATCGAAACGTAGGTGCACGCTCTTGCGCGTGTAACACCGTTTTGCATCCACGTTGACGCGCGGATTCGCTTTCGTCGAGAGAGAGAGAGAGAGAGAGAGAGAGAGAGAGAGAGACCACGTCGCTATGGCGGGCTTTACGAAACAGCAGTGGCAACGAAGGCGCCGGGTGAAAGTGCATTCGCTTCATTTCACACAGTATTCTCGTTGCGCGCGGTTTGCCCGCGAGGAAGAGTTTCGCTCCTACCTCGTTTGCCGTCTTCGTGTTGCAACAAACGAACGGCTGAAACGTTCCTCTTGGCCAACCCCGAGCTGCGATTGCATAATGATCAAAAGTGCGTTCGTAGTGATAATTATTTTGTAAAATCGACGATCGTTCGATGGGAGAATTTGATTTTGGAGTATGGGAGATTGTAAAAAAGATTCAATAAAAATATTTGACCAAAGAAAATGCGTTCCTTTCTTTAACTCCTGTCGATTATTAAGAATGGAAGTCAAGCACGACCTGCGAAAATACTTTCTCGTCTACCTGCGAAGAATACCCCATCCTCCCTTCATATAATACGACGATATCGTATTATGATGGGGTAGTCGATCCCTAAAGGAACGATTTGCCTTTTCCAGGGAGAACTATTCCCAAACTTTTGAATTTCCTCGATGATTTTTTCACCGTCGACGCTCGTATCGGCAAACTTTTTTTTAAAGAAACGTTCGCTATGCATAAAGAAACGAGAATAAAAAAGCATACAATAGTGCTCGGCCATTTTGAAAGGATTCTGCGGTGTCTTCTCTTCAAACTCGTCCGACATACTTTCGAGAAGCGTGGAAAAAAGCGTTTTTTAAAGATCCCGTAGTCTGGTCGACCGTCTCGCTCGCAGAGACCGGCGAATTCTTGTAAAAATAGTTCGAAAGGTGGGATGAGAGAAGGCGGACTCTAATTTCGGTTTCGCTCGCTGAAATACGTACCACGGAATATTTGCCGTTGCCTATTATTTCGCGTTTTCCAGATTCTTTTCGTTCGGAAATACTTGGAATATGACGTCACGACTTCTATCGGAGACTGCCGAGATTTAAATGTCTCGTAACATGGGAGTCACAATGGCCTAGAAGGCTGCGAACACTTGGAACACCTGCGCGAGTAATATACGTGGTGACGCGAAGAAAAAAAGCATAGGCACGTAGAACCGGAAAATCTAGGCGTGGACTTGCGAAATCGAACGCACCATTTTATTCGCGATCGGGACTCGATACGGGGACTCAAAGTCGACAAATTTCCGGTGCTTCGATCTAAAAGGAAATCCCACCGATTTGAGAGCAGAACAAGAAGGATAAGCGACGTATCGGGATAACAAAGTCGCGAGGATTTTTTCTCCTTTGGTCGTCGTTCTATTCCTAGTTTTACCTCTTTACCTTCCCTTTTCCAGTTCCGTTAGCCTTAAGAGGAGCCACCTTCGAGTCTGACGTCAGCCTTTCCGTGGGAAGGAAGGATGCGGGATTCTCGCAGAGATTATGACGAAGTCCACCACGCTTGATATAGCATACAGAGAGGGGAGGTAGCTCTCGCGATACGCCGTCGTCACGGTTTTATCGATGACGGAAGCGGACACGGAGCTTTACGAAAAATAACATCGGCCACGCTCTCGTCCACGATGGATTATCTCGAAAAGGAGAACGGAAGGAGAATGGAAAATAAGAAATAAGGATGTTTCTTTCTACGACGATTGCGGAGGAACGTTTTATTAGTCGTCTATCTGTCTCTCTTCCTCTCTTTTTAAAGAGAAACGACTCGACCAGCTGGAAGATGAAGGCCTATAAATTCACGAACGAGATTACACTTTGGAAAACGCTACTCGAGGTAATCGCGGAGCTCCGGCTAATCTATCTAACACTCGTAAAGTGTACGAACTTATGAATCGTAATGCACGTAGGTACGTATGTACAACATACATACGTGTATACGCGAGAGAGAGAGAGAGAGAGAGAGAGAGAAGAAGAGAGAGCTAGTAGTTGGCTACGTGCTAGAGAAAGATAGATAATTGCCCACGTTTCTCCGGCGATGGCCGCTCGTTCCTCTTTCGAAAGGCGTAAACAACGTAAAGATGTACCGTACGTACGATCCGTGCAACATATGTGCAACGTAAACAAGCGTGGAAAACAGTAATGACGTTTCTCAAGCTCGAATTCTATGTTACGCTATCTCGTCGACTCTCCCGATGACTTCCCCTCGGCCTTTTCGATGAAAGAAAGACAAAAAGAAAGAGAGAAACTTCGCCGGTTCGAGGTCCGAGAGCATTTTTTTCAAATTCGAGAGACAATGCCGGAGAGGGAGAAAAATGAAAATGCTGCGACGACGAAAGCGTTCGGTTCAAGGCTGACCTTTGTTATTAGCGTTCTCGCTGGGCATTGCGTGCCGATGATGATTCAACTGTCTTTCTTGTTCTATCTATGTATTGTACGCATGCATGTATATCCATACGCTGCCTTGTCGCCAATGACGGTAGCGTTTAACGAGATAACTCGGCTATCGTGATCTTTGTTCTTTAATCTCTCTCTTTCTTTCTCTCTCTTTTTCTTCAGCGATATATACTATGAAAGATACAAGCGCACAGGCAATGGAAGGTCTTTCAGCGCGGAAAAGGAAATGGAAAAGCGCTTGGATACGCCTTGAATCGTTACAGGGGGGAATTCGCACCTGTTTCCTGCCGGAATCCGAAGGGTAAACGACTCACGAGACTCCAATTGATTTAATGCCACCTCCGATTTGTACGTATGTACGTACGTACGTACATAAGTGCGTACGTCGTTTTACCGGGAGATCCCACGATCGATAACGAAGTGTTTGCTTCGTACGAATAAAATAAAATGAGACCGAGCGATATTTTTTGTATCTTTTTCTTTTTTTATTATTTTACGATAATCACCGAACCAATCTACGAATACGGCTTTTGGAAATGAAGAATGTGAAGTATGTCGAGTAAAATTAATTACGGAATTATGTCGAGTAAAATTAATTACGGAAAATGAAAGGGGAATCGATTCCATGTACGGTCCATGAATTTCGCGAAAAGACGTTGGTACTTGGTTTATCTAAAGAGGGCACCGACAACGCTCGCTGCTATCTATTTCTTTCTCTTTCCTTCTTTTTGCTCTCTCGATTCGCGCATGCCTCTGTCGATCTCTTTGTTCGTTTAGAAACAGAGAAAGAGAGAGAAAGAGAAAGAGACTTTTGCTACGGTTTTACGCGTCAGGGTGGTCGACACATGGTATGAACGGGAGCGAGAGAGACGGAGATAGAAAGGGAGCCCGATGGCGCAACCGCGTAATCGCGTTTTCCACGTGCAAGCTGCACCTGAAGGTGAGTAACGAGCGGGTGCAGCCGCTCTAGGAAATAGAGGGAGAGAGAGAACGGGAGAACGAGAACAAGAGAGAGAGAGAGAGGGAATGATTCAACTCCGTCGGTGACTCCATTCGCGTGAACCATACTTCTCGTTTATGCGATTGCCCTCTTGCTCCATATTGCGAGCGTTTCCGCGTGCGCTTCGTAGATTCGAGGAACATTGACAGTAAAAGAAAGAGAGAGAGAGAGA
>JAIFRP010004357.1:3880338-3890841 GCA_032403825.1 Odynerus spinipes
ACTTTTCTATATTTAAATAGTATTAAAATGAAAAACGAGTCTGAACGAATGAAATTCCATAAAAAAAGAAAAAGCTTCGAAACTTCCGTTTCGCAGTGTTCGCGCCACGTTTAACGGAATTTCACTGACGTAGCGAAATTTCGATCGCTCGAAAAACAACGAAAGCCGATGTCACATGAACGTCGCGAAATGGATTTACTGGAGGAGGACGAGATTCGATCGGCCCGATAATTGGCCCGTCGTTCCTCACGAAGCTGCACTTCCGGGTATCTCTCTCTCTCTATCTCTCTTTCTCTTCTCTTTCTTCCTGAAAGAGTGGTAGCCTCGAGCAAAAACACCGCTACCGAAAAGCAGGTTACATCGCCGAGCTAACGGTCGAGTCCTCGCGAGCGAAAAAAGGGTTCGTTCGATCGATCGACCGATCGGTCGATCGCGAGGGTCTTCCTTCTCTCGATTTCGCTCGTAAAGAGGAACGATAACGTTCTTGGATATACGAGAAGATACCGCGCGACGATATCTCTTTGTTTTCGATATTTGCAACGAAGGCGACAAAAGTGAGATAAAAATTTGCTGGAAAAGTCAGATTCGTCTGTCTTCGCTCGTGCTCTCTCTTTCTTCTTCGTTCTCTCTTTCCATCTTGAACACGCCGGGGAGATAACAGCTCGCGCTTCTCGGTTTCCTCGATCGATGCTCGAGGTTCTCGACACGAAGCGGATCAAATATTTGCAACGAGCCGTATGATTCATCGTCCGTCGTCGCGCTCCTCGCTATATGGATATTAATTGTATCTACAATGGAAGTTGACACTGTTTAGGACGGCTGAAAGGGGGACATGCGAATACATCGAAACGATATCGACGATCCGTTTGATGCTCCGAGAAAGCTGAACGATCTATCTCGATTTTTAATTTTGGCGGGACATTCGAAATCAAAATTCACGATAAGAATGATCTCCCTTTGAATTCGACGCCTGCGAGGCGAACGATAGAAAGCCGACTCTTAAAATCCCACGATGAGATAACGGCTGGCGTGTAGCACGGATCGAACAAGGCGAGGCCCTTCGAAAGGGTGAAAACGCGAAGCCCTAAGAGAGCAGCAGGTGTTCGCTCGATCGTTCCACCGAGATACGCCGCGATCCGTTGCTCGTTCGATCCAGTTAGCGCTTTATCGAAAGGCGAGAGTGTCAACGTTCACCGCGCGAAAGTGAAAATCTGGGTTGAGCGGTGCACGGCGAGCATCGACGAGGAGACCGAGGGAGAAAGAGAAAGAGAGCAACAGAGATAGCTAGTGCTACGTTTGCTCATTGTCGGCGCGAGCCGAATGCGCCTCCTCGCGAAGGGAGAAGGAGGAGGCCGAACGCGCCGGTATCTAGGTTGCGACCTGCTTCGCCGATATCATTTGGGTCAGCATCGAGCTCGGCCTGAGACTCGCTCGGTGAAACTGAAACACTTTTTCGGAGAATCCTCCAAAGGAGGATGCGTCTTCCTTCTGTCTACCTACATACGTACTATATATTTTTTTTCATTTTTCAACTAATTACTCCAATCGCAGCTGCACTCGTCATTTTACATTCCACACCTATATGTAACCTATCGTCATTTTGAAACGTCTCCCCCGTCGTTTTCCCTCTCTCTTTTGGGAAACGTACGCGAGGGAAAAGGTGCGTACGAGAAAGTCGAGTTTTCAAACATACTACACTATTGCGTAGGGGTATCTATAAGGCGTTATATCACACACTCGACGTTGCGTAAAACGATGTGCGCCATGCACTCGCGCGTACGATCCTCCTCCTCCTCCTCCTCCTCCTCCTCCTCCTTCGCCACCTCCTCCACTCGTCTTCCTCCTCATCGCGGAACGCGTGGCCGCCATTTGCCCCTCTTCTGACCTCCTTTAAAATACTCCCCGTTCGGTCCCCTCGCCATCGTTCCCTCTCTCTTGCTCTCTCGCTCTTTCACTCATCACCATCGTCATCATCGTCGTACATACTCGCCCACCATACCTGCCATGCCGTCTCTTTCTCTCTCACGTCCTTGCATTCTCCTGGCTCTTTCTTTCGATCGTACTCTTCCCTGCTCCTCGCCAGCGAAAGTTTATTAGCGCGTTTCTCTATCTTTCCAAACTGGTCTTACTCGAATTCACCGTTTCCTACGTATCTACCTATGTATCTTCGATTTTCGTGTTCGTGGTCGAGCGTGACTCGACTAAACCGGGAGCTACACCATGTCGAGCGATACTCGATATGTTACTTTATCGCGTTAATTTTCAATTATGCATTCAATTACGTAATTGCTAACGCGACGCGTAATTACGGAAGCGCACTTCACGTGCTTCCAGCGGTACGTACGATATCGCACCGATAAAAAGAGAACGCATCGTCCGTTCCCTTTTGAGAATTTTCACTAAACGTTAGCGAGCGCTATCGGAGACCCTACTTTTACTCGCAAGGTCGCGACAAAGCACGCTACACCGTCCCAGCCGCGTGTAACCGGCTGCGTGACGATATTGACAGCGCTCGAGATACCGGAGTCCGAGCCTCTGTAAACCTGACCGAGAATTCTAAGCGTGTATAGTTGGTAAGGACCTGCTCGTGTCGCGGCTCGACTTTCTTCGGCCTTCTCCTCGGTAATCGGGCCGAAAAGCAGCTCGAAAAATGTACGAAGAGGAACGGGATGAGTCGCAAGATCTCGATGACGGTGCATTCTTCTCGATGTCCCTGACTCAGACCTCGGTCCAAAAAAAGATGGGTCGAAAGAAAAGCTTCCTACGTGAGAGCCAACTAACGTAAACGCGTAGGTATTAATAATTAGAAAGAATGACGGGGGGAAGAAAAGAAGAAATCCTTTATTTTACATTATCGCGTGCACGTGTACTAAAAGGGAGCGATTAATCAAATCGACAAATTTCCCGTTCGTCGGAGCTCGGATGACATTAACGTCGATTTCACAAGCTGTCAAGTGAAACGGCCGTCGGTGATGCACCTTCGCGATTCGCGCGTAAAGAGATTGGAAATAAGACTGGGCGTACGAATCGGTGTGGTGGCATCGCGCCAGTGATTCTCAACCACCTTTGAAACACGCTTCTCGTTAACGCGTTTCATGCACGCGAGTACTCGCTTACATTCATACATATACCTACATATGTACGTACTAGGTACGTACCTATAGACTTTCCTTCCTGAATTCGCTCGTTCCACATGCCGTAGTAGTAACGACTATTTCAGATATGCTAATCGCTCGTTAAAGCAACGCACCGGGGCTCGGCTCTTTTCGCGTCATCGCGTAAACCGAACTTTCGTAATACCTAGCGATTAGTTTCGGGGTACCGTAAATTTGCTGATAAGTCGAAAAGAACGGAAACTCCCGTAAATTCCGAGAACCGCGTGGAAAAGAGAGACCGAGAGCCGCGCGAGGCTTTGTACTCTTTTTCGCGGGGAAATTTTCCGTGGATCGTGAGCTACCGTGGGTTGTACACACACACACACACACACACACAAACACACAAACACGTGCACACAGGAAGAAACGTGGACACAACCGTGTAACGCGGAGCGGCGTGTGCGTTACAATCGGTACCTTCTCGACCCACTTTTCTGAGAAAGGCCCGACCTCGCTTTTCTCTCGGTGTGTAGCGGCAGATACGCGCCACTTTTCCTAGCGTCCTCGTGTTCTATGCAGCGTGACGCTCGCAGATGTAACACCGTGAAACCTCCCGTATCCGCTAATGGCACTCGCGAGAGCGTCCGACTGTGTGCCCATCCACGTGCGCGAACTACGCCGACGACGCCGACAACGCCGACGACGACGACGACAACGGCGAGCGGAAAATTATACCGGTTTCTCGCACTGTGATACTCGTTCTTACCCGGCACACGAAAAAAAAGAGAAAGAGCGTATCGATAACGGGAGGAACAATAGCGCGAATAACGAGATTTCTCTAGTGAAACGATGTTACCGTGTGACGCAAGCGAACGTTACGAAATGTCAAGGATTATTTGGGCTTTGACCCCTCCGAAAACGCATGATTCGGCACGCCTCCGATTGTGAGAGAACAAAGTGCACGTATGTACGTGTACATTCTTCTCTAAGCGTGCACGTGTGTCTAGCCGTTATTAGGACAAAATGATCTCCCAAACGATCCACTTCCGTTTCTCCGACAAAGTGTCTACGCACATAGTGATTTTCTGTCACGCTCCTTCCTCTCTTTCTACTTTTGCTCCATCGATAGGTACCATTGACCTTACGAAGCAATAAACGTCTTTGTTCGCGATAGCGGAGTCGGTCTAATGGCTTCGGAATCGGTAGACGGTGTTAAAAGGACTCTACTCGTAACGTTACCACTATCCATCACGATTTATGATGCTTTTTGTGTATCGCTACGTTCCGGAAGCCCGATCGTCGTCCGATCGGCTGATCGTTCCGTCCCTCAAAGTATCACATATCTATCTATTAAATTGAATATTAACGATCGAGTTCGCGCGAACCACGCGACATTTGTATAAATAATAATTCTACAAGTACCTACAACGATGTACCGTTTATTTATGATACCGAAGCTTTCATTCACCGGCCTCGTTATTGTTCAGGCTCACGGCTGATGCGGGTTCTTTGTACAAAAGCACAGACTAATAAAGTGTCCTTATATTTATTAACGCGTTTTCTTTTCTATCCCATTCTCTCGCGCTCCTCGTCTCCCATTCGTCGAACAAAGGGTACGATTTCCGTCCGCGCGAACCCATAATACCTACCGACACAATCGGTAAAATGTTAATTACTTTCGAAACGTGTCTCTAATGGCAAATAATGTTCCCCCGTTGTCTACCTGCCTTTTCTAAGGAACCGGCCATTATTCGGTAAAGAGTTTTAAGGGGTCATCGCTAAGAATACGGAAGAAAGTAAATAAGTTCTCGGTCAACGCGGGAATACGAATCACGAACGCGTGGAGAATCGTGCGTTCGGCAGGAAATTCTCCGAAGCGAGAACTTACGAATTCGGAAAAAGAGTCTCGGCGATTTCGAAAGACGAGAACGTACTTTTAACGCGAATTCGATCGACCCGATATACCAACGTTGTAGGTAGGTACCAGAAGAAGGAAGAGAAGAGAGTGCGTCTCGTGTAGTACGCGCGCGCACGCACGCAAGTAAAAATAAGTCGGCTTTTATAGCGGGACTGCACCGAAATTCGTCGTCGCCTCTTGATCTTCGTGCCGCGTTACTCTGTAGTGAGAATCGAAAGAATATTCGACAAAGTCGCAGCGTCCTAACGTGTAAAAATATGACACAATTTCTCCCACATTTTTCTTTTTTATCCGTCTCCAATTTCTTTACTAAAAATAAAGTTAAAATCACTCTGGTTATGGGTCGAAGATATCGATACCGTTACGACGTTACTCCGTTTACGAGGTTACCGTAGGGAACCGTTTTGAAATGGGAGCGCTGCGAGGAGGCAGATCGCGTAGGTTAACGAAATGAACGCGAAATAAAGTGTGTTCGACGTACGTGTATACTATAACGCGAAACGTAGAAGATCGGCTCGACGGGGACACGATAAAAGGGCAGGTTCGATCGCAAATTGCGATGCCGTGTGCACGATCGAGCCGTCGTTTTCGATAAGAGCGTGCTCGTACCTTTAGAGCCGAGTCAGCGCTCGTGGCAATTGTGTTTCGCGCACGATGGAATTCGAGTAGTACGACGAAGAGACGACGAGGACGAGGATGAGGATGACGATAACGGGCAGGAGGAGGACAAGAAGAAGAAGAAGAAGAAGAAGAAGGAGAAGGAGAAGGAGAAGAAGGGCGAGGACGAGGTCGGTGTTCCGGGTGTTCGCGTACCGGCACGCGCCTTCCGTTTCGCAATGGTGCAACAAGCCAGCTAGCGAGCGAGCGAGCGAATAAGCGAGCTCGAAAGTCCGCGTTGAAAATCACGATCTTGTTTCCAGCTTGCTCACGCCGTTCGGATACGCTCGAAAATGATAATCGCCGAGCGGGACTGCCAAGCGATAGTTATCTTTCCATCGCTCACACGTAACTGCTTATAAACTTTATTACGGTGGCACGAGCGTGAACACGGCCGTGCGTAAGGAACATTTCGTTCTAATTTCACTTCCTAATTTTGCGTTAACGAGATCCAATTTTTTGGTCGACTCGAAACAAAGGGAGTTAGTCAGCCGCCGAACGGGAGTACATACGATGCTCGCGTACGGTACGAGATTGAGAGCGGTGATTCGAAGCGAGTATGATTAACTATGAAGATGTAAGACGCTTCCATAAAAAAAGAGGCACGTATCCGAGCACGAGTTCCATCGTCCTACTTTCATCGCGGCATTCACGGAAGCGTCGCGTCGTGCCTCGAGACACGGAGAACGAAACCTCGAAAGAATGTGGTTTCGAATCTTTCGTTCGCAGTGAATTTGTAATAAAGCGTATGCCAAAAGCTCGACGTACGTCGAATCGAGAGTCTCTTCCTCGTTCCTTTCGATGTTTTCTTCGCGGATACGTCGCGTCGTACGTTGATGATACCGGGAGACGAAACAAAATCAAGCGAAAAAAGGTGGTGGAAAAGAAAGCTGGAAAAATATACGCTCGAGATAACGGTCGACGTTTTATCCGCATTAAAAATCCATTATTGAAAAGCGCAAATGGGACGAGGAAGGCACCCATTAAGCGTGTGTACCTTACAAACGTGTCGAAACGTTCGATCAAGCCGACATACTTAATTTCTCCTTTCGTTTGCAACCACTTTTCGTTTCGCCACCCCTGCCCCTCTTCTCCCACGCTCCTTTTAAATACATATATACATAAACATTTACCTATACATAAAATTAGACGTCGCCGATTTAATTCGCGAGCAAAAAAAAACTAAACCACGGGAGAAGGTTCGAAAGAACGTTTACGCGCTCGATCTCGATGCAACGGAGGACGCGATTTCGTTATCGCGAAAGGAACTCGCTGTGGCACGGTGAGACACGTTTCGAGCTCGAAAGCAAAGCATAGGTGTGCGCGGACCTAATTCCGCGCTCTCGATTACGCTCGCGACCTTGGTTGCGTACGCAATGCATATACGTATCGTTTCTCTCGTTTCTCTTTGTTGGGCCCACGATCTCTTTTCTCTCCTTTTGCCTTCTTTCTCTTTCTCCGATCGAATCATCGAGAGAGGGTAAACGAGGCACGATGGAAAATTACGGTGAAAATAAAATTTGGTATCCCCGATAAAGAGTATGACACGCGGGGAACGCGTACGCGAGCCTATCGCATCGTTCTCCATCTCGTTCGATCGTTTCAATATCCAAGGTAATCGTAGGCGAGCGAGCTCGAGGTGCGCTCGCGCGCTAACGATTGCGACACAGGCACGATCGCGGTAAACCAATTCGAAGGTACGACAAGGTGGTCGGTGGAGCGAAGGACGTAGGCGAAGCTAGGTAGCAACGAGAGCCCCGGCAAAAGGCGTCTTGCATCGTAGACGACGACGACGACGACGACGACGACTACATCGTCGAGATCCGCTAAGGATACAGCGTACGTGCGGCAGCGCGAGAGAGCGCGGGTAACCACTCGGGCACCTTCGTCCTGCGTAACCGATCGCCATGTTGTTTCCAAACCCGAATTCAAGCCTGCACTTTGCCAAGAGAAAGGAGAACTACCTGTCGTAACCCTGACAGCGTAATGCTCCCGTGGCTTTATGACGTTCGTCGATCGCAAATCGCTTTTTCTTTTGATCCTTCGAGCCGGCCGCAACGAGAAGTGCTAGCGAACGCAAAGGATTTCGCTCGCTCGCGTTATTTCCACCCGGCTGGCGCTCCAATTTCTCCATTTGCGATAAGAGTCATCGATACGCGGCAAACGTCTGCATTATCCTAGGAGAATCCCCATGATTTCGTCGATTCCGAGTAATACGATCGAAGAGGAACTTCCTTTTCCCGAATTAAACCAAACCCGTCGTCCTTTTCGCTGGGAATTCCTCGTCGTAATTGCACCGGCAACCGGAATAAATGTAAAAGCATGGAAACGTTGATGCGTCAGAGAGAGCCTAACGATTACGTACGTACCCTCCCGCAAAGTAGTCCTGGAAGAGTAATCCATTTTCCTTTTGGAACGATCGACTAAATACCTCTTACGGTAATGCCTCGAAATTCGGAGGTTAATTACCGTTATTAAGGAACGATGATGCGCGCTAATTTGTGAAAGGCAGACCGAGTGCTACGTGCTCCGAGATAACTAATTAAGAATACCGTTGATCCTGCTAATCGCGAGTAGTTTCATCTCGATTGCCCGCGGAGATTTAAATCTATCATTAGCGTGTACACGTAAGTATCGGTGCTTTACCTATCGATATTTACAAGTAACAACGATCTGTTAAAATAAAAGTACGTACAGTGTAAAAAAATACCGAAGGCAAACTTGCTGATTTTTTCCAAATTACAAAAGCGATCGTATCGCGATCGTGCGAAAGTAAATCGACTGTGAACGCATTGATAATGGTCGCACACGTTAATGAAACGCTTATTAAAGCTTTGACTGCCATGCGACTTAGATATAGCCTACGTATAAGTTGTTCATTTAATTTATTCGTTTATTTTATATTTTTAACCGGTTGCACTATTCTTTTAACATCCACGTATATCCAAGTATTGAATAAATGTGTAAAAATAATAAAACAAACGATTAGAAATTATATGAAAAATCTTGTTAACTTTTGGATTTCGCTAGGATCATCGTCGCCTATCGAATTACGCGTTAAGCGCGATTCACGTTGATCCAAAGCACGAAAGAAAGGGTTGCCACGACTACGACGAATAGTAGGATAGGATAGGAGAAGCGGCCATGATGCGTTAACGCTGCGCGTAGAGTGCCCATCCGCGATCCATCTTGCGTAACCTATTTACCGGCAAAGTGGTACGAGTACATATGACATAATCCGGTGCAGCAGCACGCTCCGCGCTTGTAGATCCGATCTCTCTCTCTCTCTCTCTCTCTCTCTCTCTCTCTCTCTCTCCGAACACTATTTTAAACGCGCAACCTACGGTGTGCCGAAGGAGGCTCTAGCGCATGCGCCCGAGCTCGCGCGCGCGCGCGGACGCGCGTCGTTGCGCAATTTCGCTTCCCCACACGTGTGTTGGTTGAAGGAACGCGCGTTCGTACCGATGTAATATCGCGCGAAGGAACGTCACGGGGAATATAACCGGCGGATACGTCAACGGGGAAGTCCAGGGAGAAACTGAGAAAGGAATTTGATAAAAAAGGCGAACCGGGTAGGGCCGAATGAATGAAAATTCGAGGTACGCGATTTCTTCTTCCTCTCTTCTTGTCGCATGCGAACGAAGCGTCTCGTGTTTTGCATAGAACGAGGGCAAAGCGTCTCCTAATAACTAAACGACGATTTTCTACAATTTTTATCGGATGGGGCAGCTGGTATCGCGTGAAAACGAAAATGGCGGAAAAATGATAGTCGTCGTGCGCGCGAGAGACTTCTCGCGAGAAGAGGAGATACGTATTCGTGGTAACCTTGAAATCCGAAGAGCGAACCCGACCACCTGTCGACGCGTTAGGCGAGCATCAACGCGCCATTGATCGCAGATGCTAGACGGAGGACGAATGTCGGCCATGACGATAGCGTGCAGCGCGAGAGACGAACGCGATCAAGAATTCCGTCGATCGAAAGTGTCGCGAAAAAAAAAGAAGAACAATTGAATTTATTATAGTATTGGAGTAAGATCGTAACGAACGAAATAAAAGTGCATCGCGTGACGGAGCTCGTACGACACAACTTCACAAAAGACAGCCGATAAGCCGCGGAGTTTACGAGAGATGGACGAGAAGAGAAAGAAGAAGTGGAGCGATGTCTAGGATGGAACGAGGAACAAAGGAGAGTAAGAAAGAGCGAGAAAGAAGGAGAGTGGGGTAAGAACCCGACGAGGCTTCTTAGCGAGAACAGATAAGGCGAACGCAATTTACCGGAAGCGTTGGAACGTCGAAGATAAAGCGAGGTCGAACGCGAGCGCGTGCGTATACGTAGAGACGAATGCGCGTGTACACGTTCACGGATAAATATCTTTCTCTTTCTCTCTCGTTGTCTCGCGAAGACTTTCGACGACGTCACTCGTCGCGGTGCGATGCGCAGTCCAACCTATCGTTTCTCTTGTTTACGTCCCTCCCGCGCGCGCGCGCGCGAGTTTTAAAGCCCACGTATCTCACGGAAACACACGCGCATACATAGAAGCGATGGAAGAGCAGGGAAGAGAGAGAGAGAGAGAGAGAAGAGAGAGAAAGAGCGAGAAACACGAGTGTGTCGAGCCGGTTAGGTTCGGTCAGCCGGTCGCCGGGCTATCTATCTTTGGATCCGCGCGTACGAAGTGCGCGTACCTCTTGCTCAATCGGCTCGCACCCGTACCGGTGACCAGTGACACCGTTAAACGCGGCCATTATTTCGAATGCGCCTGCTGCCGGCCCGGATATTTCCGTGGCGACCGTACATAGCGAGGACGCGCGAGTGCGTCGATGATCTCTTTTTTT
>JAIFRP010004357.1:3895929-3916074 GCA_032403825.1 Odynerus spinipes
GAGAGAGCGGGGAAAGGCCGGAACGCGGAGCGCCTGCTTCGCGTTCGCTCCGATCACCGTGCCTCCTCCCTGCATACTCGCTAGCCCCCCACCGCCAGCACTTCTACGCTCTAGCTGCCGTTGCTTTTTTCCACAAAGCTCGGACTAAACTTTCGAAAATATCTCTGGTACGGATCGTTCTAAGACCCTTTCGAATTTTTCGCTAATGCTCGTTAAGGGAACGCGCGTATCGACATAATTTTCCTTGGACGGTATGCACTTTTGGGGCTCCCCGATCAGCTGTTGCCGTCGCGTTCGCAAGGCGGCGCATCAGCTGTGTGGACGCCGGTGACGAAACGAGGACGAATCGTAGGTAGAGGGGGAAAAAGAAAGAGAGAGAAGGAAGAGCACGACACGCGCGCCATACGATACGAGAGAAAGAGATGCTCCTAACCGACCGTCGAGACTACCGATTATCGACGCTGCTTCCTAGCTGATAAGTGATAATCACACTTTCGATGTTTTATTCCGTGAACGATGATTGATATTTAACAGAGTAAATTATGCTTTTCTTCTTTTTTAAATCAAACTCTCACGTTTGCTCCGCGAAGCTTCCTCTTCCGAGCCATTCGATCTTTAAATTTAAACGTCCCAAGTTTAAAATACTTTCGAGGTAGTTTCACACGTTACGCGAATGCATAATGCGTCACAAATGAATCGTCTTGCGTGTTTATTTGCCGAGGCAAAAACGCGTGCGATACGGTCTACGGTGGCGCCACCTCCCACCTCCTACGCCACACCATTTATCATCTCTTTCGTCATTGCGCCTTCTCTCTTCTTTTCTCTAGCACAATTACGCGCGCGCATAAACGTGGGCGACTCGAATCGGACGCTTTTCGCGATGACGATCGGCAGTGACGAAATTGCGCGAAAATGCGGTTTAAATAAAATACGAGGAAGTCGAGGGAGAATGTGCGCTCGAGGGAATATCTTTAATACCGTGACGTAGACGCGTCCTATATACATATACGAAATGCTTCGATGGAATGGCGGGAAGGTTGAAAAACGAAGAAGCGACGAATCGACGAACCGGTCGAATTTCGCTTATGCCGTTCGAAGAGGTCGAACGATTATGATTACGCCATTCGTTTAGCCTTCGACGAGAACGCGGTTAACGACCTAGTCTCTGCCTGGACTCCGATCTCCGGCCCTTCCTTCGTTCGTTCTCCATTCGATTTGTAAGATCGAAGCGTCCAACAAAAAATGACCATTGTCGTTTCCTCCGATGCGCTTCTTTGAAATGCTCCGGATTTAACGACGTCTCGTTATCCCTTTCTTTATCGTTGAGTCGGTAAAGTTCCTTTCTACGGGTTATAATTTTGGAGACAAAGGAGAGTACGCTCGAAAAAGCGATTTCTCGGATCTCGATAATACAGAGAACGCAGATTTGGGAGGGGCTCGCTAGCGCGTAAACGCTATACACGCGTATACGTTGTACATATATCCGCGTATCGTCGGTGTATACCGAAAGATAAGATTACGTTTCTGTCGACGCTCCTGCCCGTGGCAGCTTGTTCTCTCCACGCGCGTCTCCTTCGCTCTCTATCGAGAGACAAATCGTGTCGAGCCGTAATAATGAGACGGCAAAGTATCTCCTTACGCTCCTCTGTTCCGTGACACTCGATATGAACGCCCGGATAATCGCGAGTTCGCGTTTTCGCGCGTCCGCGATCGTCGTCGTACTTCTCTTCTTCGTGTTCTCCCTCGTTCTCGCGGATTCCTGCCCGTCGTTTTGCGACTGCGACATTTGGTACGAATTGAAACGCGCTCGTTGCGTCGGGCGACACCTTTACAGTATACATACCGACGCATCCAGCAACGTCCAAGCCTTGGATCTCTCGGACAATTCCATATCGTCTTTGGCTAACGCAGAAATCGCGGTAAGTTTGCTTTTTTATGCACGAAGATATCGGTCACGTGGTTCTTCAAAACGTCATCGACGTTTCATCGACGTTTCATCGACGTTTCATCGCCGAGTCGAGCCGATTTTTTCTCGATCTATGTCGTGTCTTTTCAGGACGCAGGCTTGACGAATCTGAAGTATCTCAACCTTTCGAAAAATTCCATCAGCGAGATCGCGCTAGAAGCTTTCTCCCGTCTCACCGAGCTGACGGTTTTGGACCTATCCAAAAATCACCTCTACCATCTGCTCCCAGATATTTTTCTCGAGACCACGAATCTACGCGTCTTGAAGCTATCGAAGAACAACTTCAACGTGCACGTACCCAAGCTGCAATGTCCATGGTTGACGGTAAGCAGGCATGACGTATCTACGGACAAACGATGTTCCACGGATTACGATGAATCGTCGAGTATCATTTTACGATCTATCGAATTGTTTGCTTAGGAACTCGATGTGCATTCGTGTCAAATCAGTCACATACCTGCGGACACGTTCGCCGGACTGACTCATCTTCGGAGCCTCGATCTTACAAACAACTTGATGATTCAGCTAGATAACGTTGTTCTCAGGCCCTTGCAATTCTTGAGGAAAGTGTCGTTAGAAGGGTACGTGTACGAAGGCTAGAGTCCATTAGTTCCGATCGTCGACTCCGTTAACTCGACGACTGTGTTGGAAAGGAACGAAGGATTTTCTTTATTACGCTATAAAGGATTCCAATTATACTCGTAAAGATTGCAATTGTGTTTTATCTTTCGCGGAGATAAAGCACCGCGATCTACCTTATCCGCGTCAGCGAGTCCTCATCGATGTTCTCTTCCTATTTCAGAAATCCCTGGTCATGCAACAAAATGATGTACGATCTAGAAGCGAGTCTTCGTTTCAGGCGTGTCGAACACGATGCGGCGTGTAATAAAACTTCGCCGGGGTCAAAGAAATTCGAGAAGATGATCTTGAGACCGCCGCAAGATCCGAGAGGTCGTTCGCACTCCTTGTCTACTGATAGAGAACATACAAAATCTTGGGGCAGCGTGAAATGCGATAACGAGTACAAAAATGCGTCGACTCTTTCGCCCGACGTTGAAAGCGACGACTCGGTTGTCCGAAGAAATTTACAATCTATGTCACCGTACTGGTTCTTGGCCATGGGATTTCTACTTGGTTGTGCCACGAGTATGGTCGTTTGCTACATGTGCTTGTCGAACAGATCCTCGTGTCGTCGTCATCACGACTATCGCGATACTTTCGACGGAGATCCTCAGAGAGTTTTCTTGCTTCAAAATCAATGGCACGTAGCAGAACCTACGCTCGATTCGAGCCAAACGATATCCTGTCCGGGTACTCCGCCGCCACCGTATCGTGACGTTATGCTTAGACCGGGACTTTATCGAGCCGCACCGGCAAACTCCAATTTAAATAACAATGCTGCCGGATACGGTACGTGATCTACGTAACGTTCAAATGAGACTCCTATCGCGCATCGTAATGGTTATGGCGATTAATAAACCGTGCTGTCGTGTCCCATATAGCTGCCGAATTATTTCTTTTTTTCTTTAGTATGTTAATCGAACATTACAAATGTGTCATAGTCTACTAAGACGTAAAGCGAATTACAAGCCAAAGATCATTCGAGTGGATGGAAGTGTTGAGAGCGATCTAGTCCTTAAGTAGTACCCCGAGAGTACTCTAACTTTTCCTACGTAAAACTATTATATATTATAAGAATTATTTATTACAATAGTATGTTATCTAAATACTATAATACATGCTATATAAAAAAAGGATTACATGGTGTATGATTTATAAGCCTCAAAGAAAAAAATATATACACTTTACAGAAAAGAAATACGATTAAAATACACGCTCACGAGTCTTTGATAAAATATGATGCATCATTACGAACACAATTCCTTCGTTCTCTCTCTTTCTCTTTCTCTCTCACACACACTCTCTCGCTCTCTCATTAACATCCTTTCTCAGGATCGTCCGAAGGAACAGCGATCGATCACTGCGTCGCGACCATGTTAGTTTTTTTTGCATTCTCGGATATACTCGCAGGGATGGTCTTGCAGCCGATGGCGGCGATTATGTTATCCATGACGTCACAGTCGTATCTCATTCCGCGAAGATTCGTGATTACGTTAGCGTCTTGATTGAAATCAGCGGAAGCCAAGCCGGCCGGCAAGCTCATTCTGATTTCCTCGACGATACCATTTTGTATTTCTAGGCTCAGGTTCAGCCGATAAAGATTTCCGTTCTGCGCAGGTACATCGAGAGCTCGCGTTACGGTAAATTTCGGTGTCCTTCCGTATGTCCATTCCCATGAACGGAATTCGTCTTTCAATTTGTCTATACCTGCAAGAGAAATATAATCGTTAGAATTATTATGACTAATAATAATATACGATAGTGGTGGGGAAGGGGGGATGGAAAATTAAAATACCTGGGAACCAATCTTCGGATGGATTTATCAATTGAAATCCTTTTTGATTTTGAATGTGATCGTATCCGCCGTCTTCGAGCGCGAGGGACTTCGTACGTAAATATTCCCAACCAATAGCGTTTACAAGATTGTCCATACGTATGTCGGGATATACTTCCGTCAGGTTCTTTATCGGCGATCGCGTGGACGTCGTGGCATTAGTTTGTAGGATATCCGCCTGTAAAATAAATGAATGTTATCGTCCTTTGACGCGTAAACAAAATTTAAAAAATGTTAAAACTGCTGTTTTACCTCGTGTCTTTGAAGAATCAAACTCAAGAGAGTCTTATTGGCTGCCACTAATAACGTACAATGATGATAAGCGTTTGGTCGACCTAATTTGGCTGCTGTGCCAGATACCTAAGTTAGAATATAGTCAAGGCTAACATATATACATAAACAACGTCATTATCTAAATGATATGTACGGTTTCGTGGAAGACGTTTCAAAATTTCCACTTGCACTACAATGCATATACGCGATGCAAGTCGTTAGAAAAACAAAATTTTGTCACGCCCTCGAAACCGCGCGAATTTTGAATGTTGCGATACGTTACATCAAAGGATACTTTATATCGTCCCTCGACGACGATGTCTTCCCGCTCGTTAACGGCAGCTTTTAGACCCCATTCTCGATACAAAGCTCTCGTGATGATATCCAAATTATATCTCCTGTTGTACCTTTCCTTCGGGGTGAAGAAGGAAAGATTAAGATTACCGTTGTCATGATAAACCGTACCGCCGCCGCTGTTACGCCGAACCAAAGCTATTCCGTGCTTTTCCGTATCGCGGACGTTGCACTCGAGCCAAGGATTCTGATGACGGCCGATCACCACGCAGGGATCGTTACGCCACAAGAGCAGTACGTGATGATTCGTGAAGTCGAAATTACGATATAACCAATCTTCTAATGCCAGATTGGTGAACACATCAGTGGATTGCGATATGAATACTGACTTCCTGATCGAATCGTTGGAATCCTTTCGACGATGCTTCTCGTTCAATCCGGATGTCCATCTCGCTTGCGATTTGGTCTGTCCGAATTTCTGAAGGCAACAGAGAGCACTTCTACCGATGACGATTCTGCCGCATTTACTGATCAGAGACATTTTGTTTTTCTCTTTCGAACCTCGTGACTGCTCCTCGATTTACCGACAGATCAACTTTTTTACGACGATCGGTAAAGTAGAACACAAAGGCGGTCACTCTCTTAATTTTCTTCTTCTTCTTCTTCGATCTTCTCTTTTTCACGTTACAAGGAGTCAATCCGACGATTTTTTAAAGGTGAATGTATGGGTCAGTCTTTGGTCAAATTACTTCCTCCTCTCCTAATATCGTTACCTCGAGACACTCGAGATCACAGCCTTGAGATCCTCTCTCTCTCGTCTGTAAAAATAGAGCAGATCTCCTACTCTAATGACATGTATGTCTCGAGACGTCGGATTGACTCGCCGTGATGGAGATCAAATAATCGTGAAGGGCGATGGTCTGGTGTAACCACTTCCACGTTTGATCCAGACTATTGATGCGGTATCGGATACCCAAACAATCTCGACAATCCTTTTGCATTCCTCCGTGTGCTGACAGATTGAAAGAATTAAATTTAAACGTTCCCGCGTAAAAAAGTCGAAACACTGGCACGTTCGCGCGCCCGAACTCGAACTTGTGCTTCGCTCTACAATAGAGATATATATATATATACGTATACGAATGTAGTCACAAAAAGTGAGCGAGAGAGAGAATACGGAATTGATAGGCCACCGCACGATCGCTGCTGGCGCGAATATACAAAAGCTAACAATAACTGCGACGAATTAAACGCGCGAGCGAATACCCGACGAATACCAGTCGACCGTTCGAATTTTGAAGTTATATTGAGCACACTTCTACGGATAAAATGGTGGGGAGGTCGAAGAAGGATAGAGGTCTTTTAACACACGCGGAGAGGTTATCAGAGTTCGCAGCACAAAGTACAGCTGACCTGCGCGTGATATCAACGCAACGCGCCATTCTCTTCGACGCCCCGCCCAACCCCTCCCCCCCACCAGCGCGCCGCTTTCCCGGCGCATACTCAGGGTCGTAGCTATTGGACGAAAATCATAACGCGAGAGCGGCAAGATCGAAATTTGGAAATAACTCGATAAGTCGAACGGTCGTGATCGATCGCGCGAAATGACACTCGAACGACGTTTCTTTTTTTTTCGACTTACTATAATTGGAGATAAAGATGGAAAATTGCGTGATCTATACGTGTACGTCGAATGATCTATTACTCACGGTATACGCTCGACAATGCCTCGTGGAGATCTAACAATTTGTTCGATCCTTCACGCGTACTTCTGCTTCTTCCCTGCCTGAAAAATAAAGAAACATCCTTTTGAATTCGAAAGCGATGATGCGGTCGATGTCCCTATCGACGATGTCCCTATCGTCAGGCAGAAAAACACGGAGTAAATACGAACGACGAAAAGGAAAATTTTATAAGCGATAACGCACGCGAAAATGAAAATAGCTTTACATCCCGTAGGAACGATGACACACCTGCGTAATTTCTCGTGGGAAATGATATTGTGAATTTCTGTATGTAGATCGATCGACGTATCGACGAACCCAAATACATACGATTATTACAAGCGATCGTACGCTTATCGTGACCGTAAAAATGTGTCGTTTGATAAATATTCGACAAAAAAAATATTTACATTGGCGTCTAGACGGTCTTTTAGGCGCCTTTACGTGATCGAAGAAAAATTAGCGCGCTCCAGATTTGAGCTTGAACGATACGTTGAATCTTGCGAATTTTTTAAGCTTCGTATTTTCACGTTTCATCTCGTACGTGTATATTTAGCTTACTTTTCTTATAAGTACGAAGCTACGCGCTCTCCCGATCGATTTATAAGTATGACGAACGCTTCGTTCATTAAAAGTAACTCGTGATAGCCAACAATCACAAAAAATTATCGCATTCGACGCTAAAAATAACTTTTTTCTAAACATGCCTTTTTGCATACAAAAGTGTTTGTTTGTTTATCCCCTTATTTCCAGGTTGTCGCGCTCGTCGTTCTTTCTCCTTCTTATCGACAATTTTTATAATTACGAAGCGTCGAGATTACGAGGCGAGTCGCTCTTGCCACGTTTTCTTCGCCGTTTAATATAACCTATATCAAAAATACCCATCAATCTATTTGTGTAATAAATGTATTTATGCATGTATATGTGCATCAAGATGTGTATTATATGTATATGTAAAATACAAACTTATGTTTAAAAAATTTGCAATGTGCTCATTAACGCGAAACACCTGCCTTCCTCGATAATAATTATCGACCGTCAATTAGCAACAAAGTAGGTAAACACAACAAATTACGGATATTTTTCGAATATCATTACGTAATCGACCGAATCAATTATTTTCTCTAACTCAACGCAATTTTCAAATTATACGCACGTATATATTTAGCATCAATAAGCTCAGCTTATTATACAGATAGTCGAACCTTCGTTATCGACAGCGTCAAAGTTTAATCGACGTTAAAAAAAAAAGTAGTTCAAGAGAACAATATTTTTCGTTGGTGAAGTGCCAAATTTGAAAAGAGAAGAAATGTCGAGTTACGTTTTCAAAGAAATAAGAAAACTCGCGAAGGGGTTAATGGCCACCCCGGATGCGAAGTACGGAGTTGCGTCGATAACTGCTATTGGCTAGCTACATCTCGTGGAAAGTCACGTTTACGTGTCAATTATTATCATACGCTACTAGAAGGGGCAATTAAGGCCACTGGATAAGAACGTTTCTTTTACTTTCTGTACCTCCTTGTCCCTCTTCTGTAATACGATCATTAAATTTAAATACTCGACGAATTAAATAGAATTTTCATCATTTCCTTCCTCACTGTAATCGACATTTGAATCAACTTCGACGAGAGATCGCGATTAATTCGATATTCGTTCGATTCGAGCAGGTATCGATCTTTAGACTTCCGTATTCTAATTAAAGATGTCTTCCATCTTATCGG
The DNA here is from genome assembly GCA_032403825.1 of Odynerus spinipes. Taxonomy (NCBI): domain Eukaryota; kingdom Metazoa; phylum Arthropoda; class Insecta; order Hymenoptera; family Vespidae; genus Odynerus; species Odynerus spinipes. Next base: position 3,904,363 of record JAIFRP010004357.1, read on the forward strand.
GACCTATCTTATCTTTGATTCTTAATAATCTTAATACTGTTTATGAGTCGTTAAGAAAGCGATATTGTTATCGCATATAAATTCATTGTTTCGTCGGTGAAAATGAACTTTCGATTTTCGTAAACCGACACGATTCATAAGTCACTAATATGCGTGTCTACTCGAGTCAACAAATTAAATCGCTAACGCTGCTACCTTTTGTAGAAACAATACAATCTTTTCTCTTTGTATCGCCATACTATAAAAATGATGTAAAGAATATTACAGCAATAGGATCCGCACTATCGTGAAATAATGCCTTTTCTGTAATTATCAGAGAACAACGAATTGTACGCGCCACATAATTTTATACATGCACAAATACATATAAAGACGTTCGCCATTATTAATCACGCGATTTAATTTTTACCGATCGCGATAATTATAATATGCGATAAAGTTTCTTTCCGAGAAACAAGCTCATCGGGAGATTTACGATCGAGAAATGTCGGAGCGTTGAATTTTTTTGTTCCGACAACCGAGAATACACGAGTTTACTCGGCAGAACGACGCGTGCGATGGCTGCCGCATCGTCCTTTCAGCTGGTAAACGCGTTTCAGAAGCAGCTTTTTAGGCGCGTCATAGGTATCGATAGGAACGCTTTAAAAAAGACACTAAAGTCTACACGCTCACGTCTAATCCATATTTCATCGTTTTCGGAAACAGCACAAGTAAGGCCATACGGGAGGCAGACGATATAAACGTTGTTGTGTAACCTCTCGAATATATATCTCCTTTTTCGCGCTTCTTGTGATCTTAATGCCGTTTCTTGAACTTCCACTGCACAATTAGGCGTCTGACGATCGAAAACCAAGGGAGAATATTAGATCGATGACGATGGAAAAATTGCAATATCCAGTGGTCCGCCGCGATGAGACTGTCGTTGATAACTATCACGGCGTTGAGGTTAGTTTACATCTTCTTTCTTCACTTTTGAGGTTATGTTCTTTACGATGTAAATACTTCTCTATATATATATATGAAGAACGTAAGGGCTTCCATTTCGAAACAGCTTCTTTATCGAAGAACAGTCTTCAGAGATTACTTCTCTCACTTTTGCTTTGTAAAATTTTAGTTCTTTGAGAAATAATCAAGATACGTATATCGAAAATGCAGAGAATTGCATGTAATATATATGTATATCTATATATATAGTGTAAAGAAATGAATTTATGTGCAGATACGCGATCCATACAGATGGCTAGAAGACCCAAATTCCGAAGAAACACACGCATTTATTGAAGCTCAGAATGCAATAACAAAACCATATTTAGCTTCCTGCAAGTGGCGTCAGGATATTCATGATAGATTAAAGCAGTTATGGGATTTCCCAAAGTATATGTGTCCTGTCAAACGTGGAAATAAATACTATTTCTATATGAATACTGGCTTGCAAAATCAGAGGTAATACTAAATGAAATCATATTAATATTTATATTTTTCTACCTTTATCTAAATTTTTTTAGCGTGTTATATGTACAAGATACGTTGGACGACGAACCTAGAGTATTTCTTGATCCAAATACTCTCTCTGAAGATGGCACTATTGCAATCACATTTAGCAAATTTAGCGAAGACGGTAGTATCTTTGCATATGGGTTATCCAGTAGTGGGTCAGATTGGAATACCATACATTTTATCAATGCGCATACCGGTACGATTTTTATTTTAAGGTATACTTAAATATAATATGTTTTGATAATTTTTATGTTCACGCAGGTGAAAAATATCCCGAGGTATTGGAAAAAGTCAAATTTTCTCCATTAACTTGGACGCACGATAATTTAGGCATTTTTTATGCTCAATATCGCGATCAAAAAGGAAAAATGGATAGTCTTGAAACTACAGATGATCAGAATCAAAAACTATGCTATCATCGCGTAGGTACACCGCAATCCGAAGATGTGGTTGTAGTAGAATTCCCTGAGCAACCTTTATGGAGGATGTAAGTGGTATAGAGTGTTTCTTATAAGCAATAAATTAGTTGTTATTAATTAGTATTAAAACTAATTTCTATTTTCCAGAGGTGCCCAAGTTTCTGATTGTGGAAAATGGTTGATTGTTACACCATTAAGAGATTGTCGTGATAACCTAGTATACTTCACAGAATTAAAACCGGATCTTAAAATAGATGGCTTATTACCGCTAACGCAAGTTGTCGATAAACTCGAAAGCGATTATGAAGTTAGTAAAATACATGTTTAATATAAACGTTAGAAAATGGCTCGATCATCTTACAAATAACTGTATTCATTAATTTATTTTTAGTACATGACAAACATTGGTACCAAAGCTATATTCCGTACAAACAAAAATGCGCCAAACTTCAAATTAATAGCCATAGATTTGCTAGACTATAAAGAAGATAAGTGGACCGAATTATTGCCCGAACATCCTGACAATGTTTTGGATTGGGCTGCTGCAGTGGATAATGATAAATTTGTTGCCTGTTACATACAAGATGTTAAAGTTAGTTAATTTACATTGAAAGATTTGATTGTAATAGGAACACCAAAAATTAATTTATGTAAATTTTCAGAACATTTTACAATTACATAGTTTAACCACTGGAGAAATCCTAAAAACGTTTCCGCTTGACGTTGGTACGGTCGTTGGTTTTTCTGGCCATAAAAAACACTCTGAAATCTTTTATAAATTCACATCGTTTCTGACACCTGGGATTATATACACGACTGATCTTAAAAAAGATGAAGAACCAAAAGTTTGTATTTGGAGCGATAACTTTTCTATTTAATGACAGAGATAAACACAAAAATAATGTTCTAATGTTCTTTTTAGGTGTATCGTGAGACCAAAATAAAAGATTTCGATCCCAATTTGTACAAAACTTTACAGGTGTTTTACACTAGTAAAGACGGTACTCAAGTCCCTATGTTTATCGTCATGAAAAGAGTAAGTATTTTTGTTTAGAAACGTGATCTTATCTAGTACTTAAAAATTAAACAAAAAATATTGTACATTAGGATGCAGTTTTGGATAATTCTATGCCAGCTTTATTACATGGGTATGGTGGTTTCAATGTTAGTATTCAACCAGTATTTAGCGTATCAAGGCTTGTCTTTGTGCAGCACTTAAATGGTGTACTCGCTGTTCCAAATATTCGAGGTGGAGGGTAAGAATACACGATCGATAGCAGTTGTATATACATATATACTCCAGATTTACATTATGTATATTCTCCTCGTGGTTTAGAGAGTACGGAGAAAAATGGCACAACGGTGGTCGATTATTTAACAAGCAAAATGTATTCGATGATTTCCAATGTGCGGCCGAATATCTTATAGATAACGGGTATACGACACCTAGTAAATTAATTATTCAGGGTGGCAGTAATGGTGGATTGTTGGTGGCTGCTTGTATAAATCAGCGACCGAATTTATTTGGTGCTGCTATCGCACAAGTCGGGTTAGTTATTCTTATTTATAAAAAATAATAGTAAACAAGTACATATGTAAATTCTTAATATTTTTTTATATTATTTCAGTGTGATGGATATGTTACGTTTTCATAAATTTACGATCGGTTCTGCCTGGGTCTCTGATTATGGGAGCTCCGACGATCAAAAGCATTTTGAGAATCTTATTAAATACTCACCATTACACAATGTAAAAATACCGAAAAATGGTTCCCAGTATCCGGCTACATTGCTACTGACAGCCGATCACGACGATCGCGTTGTACCCCTGCATAGTCTTAAGCTTATAGCTACTTTGCAACACACGCTTGGAAATTTACCGAACCAAACGAATCCACTACTCGCAAGAATAGACACGAAAGCTGGTCATGGTAGTGGTAAACCAACCACAAAAGTTGTAAGTATTTTGTCGTTTTCAAATTCTAATATGGCACGTTATCAGTTTTTTTTTACAAATATCGTTTGTTTCAGATCGAGGATAATACCGATATCTTGTCGTTCATCGTCCAAGCTTTGAATTTGGAATTCAAGCTATAACACACGTGAATGTTATCAACTACTTGTACATCTTTTAAAATAACGGGGTTTAGGTATCATTATATGTAACATATTCGTCAAAGGAACTGCATTGGCGTAAAAATGTTTATGGAAAAAATGCATACGTGTGAAGGTACACTGGTAACGTTACGTACATTTCCTTATCGTTAATAAATTATTGTGAGATTATTTCAGAACTATATCCTAAGATGTCATATTATTGTACAGAAGGCTGCATTTCAATCTTTTCGAATGTTCTCCAAGAGAATTACATTAAACGAATTCCTATGATAAGTTTTTAGTGGAAAATTTTATCTCTAAACGATAACGATTTTAACCTCCCAGACGGTTTTTAAGACCGCACTTTACGTTATTTACTATCTATTTCTACAAATTTATCGTCTCTTACAAAACGGAAAAAAACAATTTATAATGGCACCATAATAGATCACCCCAAAAATAAGCTAAATTATTTACATCGACGATTCTTCCACTAACTCGAATACTAATGATTTAGTAACGTTAATGGTCGAGCAAATCCTTGCCGACGGTAAACAATGCCGTGTAAAATTGGCAGAATAGTTTGCTCATGTACTGTTCCTCTTTTATCGGCCAGATACCTTCGAGGAATCCTATATGGCCACCGCGTGAAGTGATTGCGATGGCGACATTTTCTGTTTTGCTAGATTCGTTCAATGGAATGGCTAAAAAAAAGTCGCGAGAATTGTATAACGTTTCGTCTACAGGTAACGTCACAATAGTCATAAAGGTGTTTGTTTTTATACCTTCGAATGGTTGAAATGGATCGTCTGCGGCATTCAGGCAAAGTACAGGCACCTGTATTAAATGCAATTTATCGTGTAACGTTGCTTTTTGGTAATACTCTTCGACGTCTTTATAACCAAATTGCTTCACTGTAAAATGCGTGTCGAATTCTCGGATGCTTCGACTCTGAAAAAGAGAAAAGAAAAACGAAATAACATAAGTACCGAGCTGATGCACAAATTACTGATTGTTTTTTACCTACACGTAATACATTATCCCAGTTTATATTTTCTAGGCCCCTTTCCAACGAAGAATAACATCTTCGAACAGTGTGGCATAAGTTGTTAGTGAGGTGTTTGTTCAATATCGAATTAAGATAATTCTTTCCCGTGGTATTTTCGCCTGCAGCGAATACGTTCCACGGGACCGAGATGATGAAGCATCCTTGTAACTTCGTTTTCGCGACTGCACCATTTTGCACGAGATAATTACCTAATATCAATCTGGAAGAATAAGATATAGCATGTAATACAATTGATCGATTATTTATTGATGATGATTCTAAGTAAAAGGAAGTATCTTAATTACCCTCCCATAGAGATACCAGTCGCTCCGAGTGGAACATTAGGATTTAGCTTTCTCACGTGCTCGATAACCGCTTCCAGGTCTTCGCAGTTCGTTGCGCAGTACGTCCGTGGTGTCTAGTATTAATAAATATACATATATTATATACATACATACATATATATATATATAAAAGAAAAACTTTCACTTCACTTAATCGTTCTCTTTGAAAGTTTAGTTATACGTATTACAAAGTGTGACACCCTTTGAAAATAAACGATTTACAGCGATGACGACCGTAGCTCTAAACGAGAATAACGGGTCGATGGGTGGATGACAAGATAGTGTCGTGAAGTAGCGACAATTTGTAGTTATAACTGCAGGGGGACGCGGAGAGTCTCGATAGACGCGCTATTTCGTAACGTACAATTAACGTTGATGGAATTGCGTTATATAGAGCTGCTGGTACTCGGGTACCGACCGTACCTCGATAATCATTACGCGGTATCCCTTATTGGTGATCATAACTATGACGATACAACTTTTGAAGTGCTTTCTTTTGATAACGATAGTTAGATGAAGGATAACGGCAAATTCGTGAAACTCATAGTGCTGCAATGCGAATTTTTACCTTCAATGTGACACCACCCAATCCTCTGTTCATGAATATAACGCATCTTATTCGTGACTTATTCGCGGCTGATGCAAGGCACTTGACATATTCCGTGGTACTCGCACCGGTGAGGCCAGGTAAGATAATGACGATTGGCGAGGTCGAGTTACAGTTTTCCTCAGCCCAATCTAAGGCAACCTCGCCTCCGTCTGAGAGTACGAGGATCTCTCTAAAAAGTAAAACGTAAGTATGACGTAACGATCAATCGAGTCTCGTTGTCTCTACGATGATCTCTACCTACCGACCTGCGATAGCGAATCGGTGGCAATATGCGTGCCCTCAAAATGCTGGCAAGCACGGTTTGCGCTCTCGATTCGAAACACCATAGGGTGGGCCAGAATTTATTCTTTACCAAAGACACGTGCTCCTCTAGGAACGAAAGGAACGGTCCTTTTCCGCATACCAATAGTGGCGTCTACGAAAGAAAACAGAGAACATTATAAAATTCTTGACAAATATACATATGGATGCATGCATAATATGTATGTATATAAAACAACAAGAAAATTTATCACTCCGCGACTATTTCCTAGGCTGTTCGATATGCACAAACATCCAGGCTTCGGAATAATTTACAGAACACGCTGAACTACATTAAAAATGAAGTCTACTTTAAATCTTTCATCGGTAAAGCTAAGAACGCGTAGTATCGATCAGCGATACGGTAAGCGATTGACACGGGTCAAGTTTGAATGTCCCGCCTCTCGAATTTTCGGAGAAAAATTTTGAAATCACGATTTCGCGCGCTTTTACAGCTCTTCGAACCGGACGTATTACGCAAGAATAACAAATACTCGTTGACGGTAGGAGAAATCGTGCGAAATTCGATAAGAATGAATCACGAGTGATTACCCTGGTTTTAAAGTAAAATCGAACGTTCTTTGCTACTTACTTGAACGACCTCGAAAAGATAGTAAATGCTGAAGGCGAGTCCGAAAAAGACTCCGTAATAGAGCTTTGGAACCGAAGAAATATTGTCCAGGAGATCCATAATCAACACTGCCCCTATAGACCAACAATCCACGTTCACGCGCGAACGACTGCCGACGACATCCACCGACGACGGATAGTCATTGAAATTTCCACGAGTAATCCGCAAGCCACGAGCGCCTCTCACACATTGTGGCTTTTTCGCGACGTTAGAAGTGCCTCCTCCGGTTGCCGCTAGTAGCGCCCCCTCCGCCCCTTCATTCATTTTTATACAGTGACCGTTGTTAATAGCGCACTGATTTTTTTTATACAAGATTTCTGCATTATCATCAATCTATAAAAAATTTCATTCGCTATCACCGATCAAACGTTATGATGGCCACTTCTTATTTTCTTTTTTATCGCAAATAACACTGGTTAAGAGGTCGGAAGTAACATTATGTCTTTTGTAAAACTTTTTTTTAAAGCACGCCAATCGATCGTTGGATAAGGTAGTTTACTGATTGATCGACCGATTGAATTGTCCTAAATCTTTTTTAAAAAAAAATTACAGGACTTTTTATCTCTACGTTATAATAATTAGGATCATTCTTTCTGTTACAAAAATAAAAATGTTTCTATCGTATCCTTCCCATTTCTCCTGCCGTCAGCAGACTACCGTCACGGTCGTGTGGTTGACCGATTAACCATTTACCCGGTCGAATTGGTTAAACGATAAAAAAATCTTATTCAACTAAGGCGGTAACCCTATTAGCCGATTATTCGACGAAAACGTCTCACCAGTCAGCCGACTCTATTCATTGACTAATCAAATAAATGACTAGTGTCAAGTGACCGTGCAACCGACATAGAATGTTTTATTTTAATCGATCTCCTGACACCGATTCGCAACTTGTACGATATTAGCAAATATTTTTGCTCCACATGCTGATATCGGAACTAGTTTTTTTTTTCGTCGAGATCGCATTAAAGTTTCGAGCGACGTTCAAGGGTGCACGAACACGATCCTGTTCGATAAAGTCGTGTCGTACGGTGTGATGGATTGCAGAAAAAAATATGGAAATAAAATTGAAATAGATTCTTTACACATATAACAAACTCGTACCGACGCCGCTGATATTAAACTCATTTACGTAACTACATAACGATCGATATTTGACACCAATCTGCTGAAATTAGCGCGTTAATCGAATAAAAATACGTAAAAAAATAATTCACATTTCTATCAATACCATCGCTATGCTTTTGCCCGGGTTCTTTAATGAAATAAGCCACGAAGTTTAAACGAAAAGCTTAAGCTTCATTTAGCAAGAAAAAACGACACATTTATTAAACACAGTCTTATACATTCCTTTTTGTAGAGATAGCGAAAAACGTATCGGTACATTGTCTTCTCGTGATCTATCTGCGAGCTGTTCTTACAAATAACTAATTTCTTTTTCTGTTTTTCCTTCCCTCTCACCCGCATCGGGATCGATGCGATTTTTCGCACAGACAGAGCGAGAATTAACTTCTTTCTATCTTTCCTCTGAAATAGCTTTGGTATATAAACATAGTAGGCCCGTTTCTTCGTGTCTGGAAGACTACTCAAACGGGAAAATCTTATCGTTAGTCGTACTCGCGGACAAGGTAGTTTCTGTCGATAAGTAGGGAAGATATTTTCCTTCTCTCACGAAAGAGATGAGACGAGCGAGTACTTTACTAAATAATGTATCTAAAAAACTAAATAGGGAATTACAAAAAAAGAGTTATATTATTTATGAACATAAGAGAAATCAAATTTATAGAATAGGATCCACGCGTAATCTCTCGTTTCGGGATTCTTTGCAATCCTTGAATCCGAGTTTATGAAAAAATATTTACGATTGTTGTATATCGTTTTGTTCGATTCAGCTTATATTTTATCGATTTATTCGTTCTTTTAAGTCGATTTTTGTTCGCTAGCATACTCTCGCTTGGCAATAACGACTCGATCGATTTCGCGCCAATATCGAGTTACACGAACGATGCCTCGTTATAGTGGAACAATTATCATTATCGCTGGAAAGTAGTTTCCTTTCTTCGTAATTATATGTACATATATGCATAAATTTTGAGTTTCGCCTGCCCAACGAAGAGTCTGATATTTCGAAGCTTCGAAACATACTTGTTAACTTGTAGCCACTTATAAATTAACTTAAGTATAGGCTATTTTATGATAATCGATATAATTACAATAGTTGTAAAAATAAATTATCATGGTCGTAGCCTGATATTAAAGAAAGGAAATGCAATTTAAGCGGCACACCCAAACGTTTAGCGAACTTTCAGAGTTCGAGCTTAGGTCTACGTATCAGAGGGTAGAAAAAGCTCAAAATAGGATGCTGCCGCTTATTCTTCTTATATCATGAATGACGAGGACAATTGGACTCGCGAATATATTTCGCCCACGTTCTGCTCGGCGTGAGATCACCTTTTCGAACGAACGGTCTATTCTGATCCATGATGGTTCGATAGGTCTCCTCGTCGTAAGAGCAACTGAGACTCTTTCGGAGCTTCTCACCGCCCGTTGCAAAGTTAGCGGGTTGACTACCGATCAGGACGTGAAGATCGTTCTTCACTTGTTCGGCCCAATCCCACATTTCCACGATCGAGCAATTGCAAACGAACGGATTACTCAACAGATTCACCGATATAAGATTAGGATTCGATTTGAAGACCTTCGGATTGATCGTTCGTAACTTGTTGTTGCTCAGATCCAAGTGTTCCAGCGCTCGTAGCTTTTTCAGGCAAGCCAAGTCCTCCGTACTGGATATGTAATTGCCAGAGAGATTCAATCGAGTGATGTTTCTCGTTTTGGAGAAAACGTTTTCGTGCAAGTGCGAAAGACCGCACTCGCTCAAGTCAAGAATTTCAAGATTGGATAGCTGCGTGGGCAGGAGAGCTTCTTCCTCGGAAACGATAAGTGGATTACCGCTGAGCTTCAACTCGATCACGTTCGTGGTCTCGCGATCACCGAAAGTTTTCGGATCGATGGGGTTTCGAAGGTCGCAATTGTTCATCTCTAAGCTTTCCAGTCTCGTCAAGTTTGCGAACAAGCCCTCCTCCAGAGTGTGAAGCGTGTTACCCGATAGTATTAGTTTCTTTAACGACGTCATTTGAGCGAAGGTGTTGTTCGCGACGTAACCGAGATTACAGTAGGACATGTCCAAATATTCCAAAGATTTCAACGGGTTCAGAAGACTAACGAACGCGTCGGTAAGAGGATTGTGAGAGATATCGAGTTCTTCGAGATTCTCAAGAACGTCGAAGGCATTCGGCAATTTGCGCAAGCTGCACTTGCTCAGGGAAAGTTTGTGAAGCTTCGGTAAGTGGCGCAAGACCACGGTGAGATCGGCCGCGAACATGGGATTGCCGCTCAAGTTCAATACGCGCAGTTTACTGGCGTTCCTGAAGGCCTCCTCGGACAAACGATCCTGAAGATTACAGTTGGACAAGTCTAACGACTGCAAGTTGTGCAAGTTGTGACCGAGGGTGTTGCCAACGTCCAAATGCCAGAGTTCGTTATCCGCGAGCACCAGTTGCCGAAGGTACAAATTTTTAGCGAAAGCGTCGCCCGGTAAATTGGTAATCGAGGTCTTCCTTATGTTAAGATGCTCCAAGCGAACGAGAGGAGCGAGGACGTTGGTCCAGCTCAGAGTTCGCAAATCGTTATCCTGCATCTCGAGTTCTCGCAAGTTTTCCAAGTGCGCGAACGCATCGGGAGACACGTAGGTTAAGTTGCATCCGTTTAACTTAAGATACTCGACATTGGTCAAGTGGTCGAAGGGGCCCGGCTCTATCCTCTGAAGTGGATTGTAAGACAAGTCGAGTTTGTTCAGGTTCGTCGTGTTGTGGAAGAATTGAGTATTCAAATGGTGAATACCGCAGGAGTTCAAGTCCAAATAGAGAAGAGTACGACAATTTAGGAAAGGACCGTTCACCGTGCCTATAGGATTGTTCTGGAGTTCCAACGTGATCAGGCCTGGACTGTCCCTGGTGGAGAAGAATTAACGAGTTAAACGTCCGTCGTGTTTCCTCTACGTTACGTCATATTACCTAAAAGCATCCGGATCGACGCGGGAGATGGCGTTGAACGAGAAGTCGGCATCCAAGAGATACGTCAAACCGGCGAAAGACTCGTAATTGAGTTCGGTTAGTCGATTGTGTGCCATCTGTAATCGCCTCAGCTTGATACCATGTGGAAACGGTCCAACGCGTTCTATATTATTGCCATTCATGTCCAGTATGTAGACATTGGGGCTGAGCTCGCTGTACGGGATGCTAGTCAGGTTGCTTTCCGAGCAATCGGTCACCCAGTTGATCCGAAAATAGTGACAGTGACAGTCGACGGGACATTCTTGTTCCACTAGCTCGCCGTTGAAGGAAAGGGTCGAAGTGGTCAGACACGCTAAAAGCAGGAATAGTCCAAGCATCCTGCTCGCCGTGCGATATCTAAATTGGAAAATAGTCTGATAATTAAAAGAAAGTACACACGCATGTGAAACGATTAATTGCAAGATGCGTTTTGATCAACGAAACGAGACAAATGAGAGGGCATTATTTGATCCATTATTACGAATTATTAGAGCACCGTGCCGGCCGAGTTCCTATCTCACGATAAATTACAATAATTACATCGCGAAGCTTTATGGCGCTTCTCTTTTATTCCGTGAAAGGGGGCGAGCAACGAGGACAAAGGAAGAGACGAACTGGTCGGCGCCTCTGGCGAGAGACGGACGGCGACGGC
>JAIFRP010004357.1:3921302-3933189 GCA_032403825.1 Odynerus spinipes
TATATATATATATATATATATGTATATACATGAATACATAGGGACGATGGTAGAACGCAGATCGTCACGTTAAAGTCATAACTCGACGTGATTAAGGTATATATAACTGGGGCAATCAAGCCAGGAACGGAAATAAGATAAAACAACGAATTTGTCATTACGATTTAATCCCTTACGGCTCGGAATTGTTCCTCGTCTAGTCTCTCTAACGATATTTGCCGAAATGAAACGCGCAAAAGCCGCCACCGCCGTCGTAGTCGTCTACGGCTGGATTAAAACGAACAATATGAATGTTTTAATCGGCAGGTCAGAGGGTGTACCTACGGTGAGATGGAGAACGAGACAAAGATAAAGAGATAAAGAATCCTTGCATAAGTTTGAAATGCGAGAAGTCCGGCGTCACGGATTATAGGAATTTTTATTTGCACGGTGAACATCGTCTGCGTCGGTCTATAAAGCGTTAATAAAAACACGGGGCGGGCTTCGTATAAAAGCTACGTATGTACATATATACATACGTATGAGAGAAAGAGAGCGAGAGCGAGAGAGGGTAAAAGTCGCGCGTGCGAAAAGCGTCGTAAAGCGGACTACGGGGGGTCGTTTCCTCGCGTGTATGTAAAACCGAGAGAAAGAGAGCGTTATATAGTCGTCATACGAAAAATCGTATTTTGGTATTAAAAAGTTCTCTCTATCTCGTGGCGGCGTGCCGTGTCGAGTACACATAGATGCGTTCGATAGGCGTGCTAATATCCGCAAGAGACAATGGGGAAATCGATATGGCTTTTATACGACGTAACGCGTACGCATACCTGCATACATACACACACGCATAGAGAAATCTGTCTAGTAGGGAGCGTAAACACTCGCGCGTGCTCGAGCGTACGACACGCGCGCGAATCTCGAATGCGCTTCGTTCACGTAGTCGCCGCGTGATTGACCGACCACTCCGTGTCATCGTTTTATGTGTCTATGGCGTCGCCGTGTCGTTTTCAAAGGAACGACCTACGTACGTTCACGGTGGAACGCAGAAATCGCGGGTCAGCGTGTTCTCGTTGCGAAACACCGCGTACTGGTCGTCTTGAGCGCTCGTGCGCGGGCGGAACAACGACCTGCCAAGTGCAGACCGTTTTCGATCGGACTATGGGAGAATGGAATCGATCATCGATTAACATTGCCGTTGACGTTAGACGGCGTTCCCTTGCTATCCCTAAAATTAATCTCCTTCCGTTTACTTCGGCAAAGTCGTGATTTCCTATTAAAATAGCCGTGGCATTTTATCAATGACTTCTCAAAGTTTGTCCCAGACTCGGTTATAAATACTGCGGATGAAATAAATATCGAGGTATAAATTAGAAACCATCGAGAGGAGTTAACAATATCGGTCGATGAATAAACGAGCCGTGGTAACGTTCGATGTGTCGCGAGAATGATAAAAGTAAGATTTCGGTACTCTCGTATGCACGTAATTCGCGAATAATTCATTTATGCTATCGGCATGAGACGATAGCGACGCGAATTCTCACGGCAATGCGATCGATTCCTGCGTATCGTATTCCGTACATCACCTATCTACCGTTCCCGTGAATCTTTTTCTTTTTTCTTCGTCTCTCGTCACTTTTCTTCGCGATAACTCGAAATCTCCGCGTTTTTCCCGATCTCGTTAAGCGTATCACGTTCTTCCCTCGTGAGGATGCTAATGTCAAGGTCCGCGATCGCTCTTATCGAATTCTTCGATCACGCATTCGCTCGTTTCGCTGTCGTAGTTGACGCAACGTGATTTGCATCACGACGAAGGAATCGTATATCGGAAGGGTCGAATGTTCTTTGATTTTTATACGAGTGTCTCGCGATAAACGAAGATAAGGCTCCCACGCGCGAAGTTCTAAAATTCTACGTGCATAAGAAACAAATAAATGTTGCCAGACGTCATTTATTCTTAAAGAAAAACAGGGTATATTTAGAAGCGCATGAATTCCTGACGTCTAAAAATATCACTCTCGAAAGTAGAGAGAGAACAAACGGAATAGACGATAAAAAAAGGTGAGCGAAAGACCGAAATATCCTTATCGACTCGTTGACAAATCGATTATAAATCCGATCGCAAGATGGCGCTCTCCTGGCGGGAGTCTAATCTCGTTCTTATAAACGTTCGAAAAATATGCTAAATACGTTAGATAATTCCTTTCCGGATAAAGACGGTAATCCTGTTAAGAGGATTAAGGAGATGATCGTAATCGTAACGAAATATAAACGAATATAAAATGTAACGAGAAGCGAGACAAAGTCGTGAACGTTTTAAAAATTTCGCTGGATGTTCTCGCAAAAATAGTTGGCGGCTGTACGATCGCGTTAAGAGTCATTTTCTTTTTCGGTCGTACCGAACGAGCGCATAAACGTAGATCAAAGAGAGGAATATCGACGATCGCAATAATTCGAAAGTTTCCGATTATCGTTTCTCTTCGCACGCTGCATCCTCGGCGCGCTAGTCGCGAAATAGCGGACCGTGTCACATATATTTTTTGGCAATTGTGTTCTTCCGAAATTATGTGAGAATGACTTTGGCATTGGTCCAGCGTGGCGTAGAATGCGCGCCGGGGACAAGGCGCGTACGAGCAAAGAAAAAGAGCGAGAGCAAGAGAAAGAGAGAGAGAAAGAGCAACGAACTCTAGGAAGCTCCGAACAAGACGCGTCCTCCCTCTCTTTTTGCTCCATCTTGCGTTTTACTCGAACGACGTTTCCGTTCGATGTCTCTCTCTCTCTCTCTCTCTCTCTCGCCCTTTCGATCCTCACCCCCTACCGATTCGAAAGCCAAAAGAACTTTCAAACTTTTCCCGCGATCGACGGGGACGAACCGCGATTAATATCACGCGCTAAAAACTTTCCTCGACCTTGTCTCTATTATTTTTTTTTCTTCGCTCCTCCTCTTCCGCCGACACGTTGTCGTCAAAAATAGAGGAAAGAAATCGCGCTGGAATTAGCCGCGATTTATCCCGTCGGACGATCGTTAGTCGTACGAGTTGCGATTCAGGCTGAGCAGGTCCGTCTCTACTCGTATCTTTTGGAGTAATTACGAGAGGAAAAAAGAAGATGTAAAATACACAGCGTACGCGATGGAGGCCGACGAGGCAGTGCCGAGACAAAGTCAATATCGACGAAGAAATTAGCGATATCGGAATATCGAAATATTGACACTAAGGATATAGACTGTAAGGTAGAAAGAAAAGAGAGAAAGAGGCTCGTGAGAGTGCGCGCGCGCGACGTTGAGTACACGTTAGGCAGAAAATATTGATAGAATCATCGTTCCATAAAGAGTCGATGTGCGAGCGACCCCACCGTTCTCTGCTTCGTGCAGCACGTGAAAAAGTCGCGCACGAGGCGGCCATTACTCGTATAAATTAACGAACACCTTTCGTGGTCGTCCCTGAAAGTATCCAAACGCTTTCGCGAAAGACCCTATGAAAAAATCCGAGCTCGCCAAGAAACGGGAGCTTTAAAGAGCAATCGAGATCGCTTCGGGGACGAGCAATGGGAAAAGTATCACGTTGGAATGAGTAAAAGTCGAACGCTCGTAAGTTATTCATTTCCATCGAACGGCATTGACCAACGGAGTAGGCGAGTACGACGACGCGTCGTTTTTCCCCATCTCCATCGTCGTCGGCGTCGTTGTCGTTGTCGTACGTCATAAAGGCAGCCTTGGCAGGGCTGCAAGCTCGTGTCGCGTGCCCGGGTTCATCGACATCTCGCGCTCGATACGCGCGAGTACGCGCGAGAGAAGAGCAAAGTAATATCAGAATTCATCGCTCGAGAGCCGATTCTGGGGGGTACAGCGATGCTTGAACAAGGGGTGAGGATGGTTCGCATGGAGAGCATGGGAATGTAAGAGAGATCGGGGGGTGGGTGGGGATTTTGTGGGTGGAAGAGGCTGGAGGATGAGAAGAAGAGTGGAGAAGGAGCAGAAGAGGGAGCTCTTCCTCTCGCGATGCTCTTCGAGTCCGTTTATAAGCGGACTTTTAGGGCGGCTGCCGGATGGAGGTTAGGGTTGGCGTCGAGGGGAGCAGCCATGGAGATTTGGGGTTAGTACGGTGGCCGTGGTGTTGGTGGTGGTGGGTAGTGGCGATGGTGGTGGTGCCGCTGCCGCCACTGCTGCTGCTGCTGGTGGTCGTGGTGCTGCTGGTGCTAGTAGTGCTGCCAGCGGTGGTGGTAGTGGCGGGAGTGGTGGTGGAAACGGTGGCGATGAGCGCGGACAACTGCGCAGACCCCAAGTCTTTCGGGGAGCGACGAGTACGTAGCCAAACTCGGAACGAGTCAGTGAGGATCCGTGGCTCCTCTTTGCAGTGCACGTCGAAATCTCAGAGAGAGCTTTCGTCTTTCCTCTCTCTCTCTCTCTCTCTCTCTCTCTCTCTTTTTCTCTTTCTCCTTCCTATCTATCTATCTCTCTTTCTCTCTCTTTTCTATCTTATCTCTCTTTTCTTCTCCTTGCTTTATTTTTCCTCTCTCTCTCTCTCTCTCTCTCTCTCCCTCTCGCTTTCTCCACTTTCTTCTTCAGACTAGCACTCATGTCACCTCGGCATCATTTTTTTCTTTCATCCACGTCGGATCATCGTCGTCTCCCGCCGATCTTTCTCCACTCGACGACTCTCGTCTCCCCCCCTCGTTTCCTCTCGAAAATCCCTACCACCTCGATAACTCGTTAACTCTCGCTCCTTCTCACTCACCTGGCCGTTCATCTCGAAGGCTCTCGTGCCGTGGCAAAGCGCGCGGCATCTCATTCGGATTTTTATGGCAGCAAGCAGCAGCACGCTGCCTCTCGCGAGATCCTCGAGCTTCTCTCGGCTCGGAGCGATCACGTGGAGGATCCGCGATCTATCGTGAATCTTGACAGCTTTCTTTTCCGTAAGCATCGATCGCCCTTCGAAAGGAGCTAACGAGGATAGCCGGTTTCTTGGTGGTTTTTGCAAGAAAAAAGAGATATCAATCTTCGGGCTGGACCAGGTCGATGTGCTGCACGGCACCGAGGGAACCAACTGACGCTTCACTTCCGTCGGGGTAAGTATCGCTTGCGTTCTTGATTAGAAACGATGGGAGATACGCTCGGTGAAAAAAAAAAAAATCTTTTCAAAGATCGACGAACGCGATCGTTTCCTTAAGGATCCCGTTCCGCCCATTTCCTCTCGAACCGAACGATTTTATGAAGGGTAGAGAAACGATACGTCGAACGTACTCTCAAACCCTTCTACGACTTTCCGGGAATCGTTTTCCATTTCACGGTGCTCGATTCGCATCGCGGGCCAACGATTTTAGGACTCTCGACAAAAGTTCGCGATCGGAACTTCGCGAGCGGTTCGCGAAGAAAAGTTACAAGGGCGAGCACTTTTTCTTTTTTCTTTTTCTTTTTTTCTTCGACTCTCCTTCGCTTCTCGAGCGAATCTACCGTGAGCTTTCTTTGATCGTTAACGCGATTACCGCTCGCTGAAACATTTATGACGACTTTCGTGAGTTCTCCTCGAGGAAAGAAATTTTGCTCGAACGGGGCATTTCGAGTGAAAAAATTCGCCGGGACAACGCGTACCGAGGATGACGACGTTTCCCGCAAAAAGCTTGCCCTTTTTTGCCTGCCTGTCGCGAGGATCGCGTTATCGGTAAATTATCTCCCTTTTTTCCTTCTCGTTGCTATCGTCTTTCTTAACAAATTGGAACGAGGTTCTTACGGGCACGTAAAGCGGCTATCGATTTCCATAATTAATTTCCCGATGCCGTGGATATAGTTAATCCCGGCTGTGAGCCGGCGATTCCCTCCCTCTCTCTCTCTCTCTTACTTGTTCTCGCTCACTCTCGTCCGATGGTCGAGACGCGCGCCGTAATGAAATGCACCCTTCCTCCTTTTGCCTCTGTTTAGGCGACATTATTATTCCTCGAGCCGAGGAGCGCCGGCGGCGCTGCCAACCGGGAGTCAAAGTATTCTCGCTGACGAGCTAGCGAGAGCGGCTTACGTATCGTCGAACAGGGAATTAAGTGCATAGCCTGTCCTGTTCTCGCTGCTACGAGTATACACTTTCTTATCGAATTAAATTTTAACGGTCTCTCTCTCTCTCTCTCTCTCCCTCTCTCTTTTTCTTTCTTTCTTTCACTCACTAACTCTCCCGTTTCTCTTTGAGAACGGAGTCGTAATTGAAAACGGGTCAGGCGCGTTTTATGCGTCCTCCCCGATGACGACGACGACGACGACGACGACGACGGTGACGACGGTGACGACGAAGTCGAGCTTTTCGTCGTGCGGCCCAACGGGCTGTGTTTAACAACATCCACCGTCAGCGTAGAGTCCACTTTGAACCTCGCTCACAAGCACTTCTGGCATTTATTTTCAAGCCTCTTTAATGACACCGTTCGTCCCTTTTCTAGCTCGCCGCCAGTACCGAGCTCGCCGGAAAAACCACCTTCCATCCATCTCCTCTCCTTCTTCTTCTTCTTTTACCGCCTCCACGTCAACCTACTCCGCATTTTCCGTGCTTTTCGCGCCGCGAAACTCTACCTTTTAATATTTACGCTCGAATCCATTTAATGCTCGCTTCAAAACGATCGAAAAACGATCGTCGACGAGCTCTCTCCTCCACGGCTGGCTACCTACAAGCCGCTTAAATTATTTAGCGAGATTTAAATGGTCCAAGTTCGGCGAGACTTTCCCTTTACCTAAGTGGAAGGAGAGCGAGAGAGATGCTCCGATAAATGGACGTTACCTACATTAGACTCATTCATTAGCAACATCGATCAAAGACCTCCGGATTGTTCGTTAATCCCACCCATCTCAGTTTGATTTCCGTTCGCCCGAATCATGCTCCATACGACTTTATCTCCTTCCCAAACTACGCGCTCTTAATCGTCCTCTGGAAAATCGACGATTTTCTTATCCGTACGGAACATCGTAGGAGACAAACTCGCAATTAGGGAGTAGGAACGGAACGAGGGCCGTTATCTTATCGAATTGTTCTGACGATTCGCGTTGTTAAATATGTATATACATATATAAGTATATATGTATCTGGGTATATATCGCGAAAGGACGAATCGCGAGAGGCAATCAGAGACGAGGTGATTACTTATCCTCCAGCCCTCCTCCTCCTCCTCCTCCTCCTACTCTACCCGTGTTCCTAGCGTGTCCAGGGCTTCGAGTTAATTCGACGAAATCGCGTGATGAAAGAGGACTCCCGAAACGAACGCAACAACAAGGTTAACCTTATCGCGGTGAATTTTCGGAGCGCGTATTACAAAGGGAAAGGGCTCGTAAAAGAGAATGAGAAAGAGAGGAAAAAAGAAGGAGAAGGGAACGAAATACTCGTAGATTCTACTAATATATCGCTCGCTCGCTACGGAAATATGCATTTACGAGGTCTGCTGAGGGGGTGGTAGGTGGAGTGGTAGCGCTAGCGGTAGGGTTATATAGGATCGGCGCGCCGGAAATCACGGTGGAAAAGGACGGTGGAAAGCGCGCAAGAAATTTTAATAACCGGCGATACGATCGAGTCTGCAGCACACGGCTTCGGTTAGGCCGCGCTAAATCACGGCGCACCTGGTGCTCCTGCTCGTTCTCTCTATCTGCCTCTCTCTCTCTCTCTCAGGATGGATGCATTTGCCTGTGCACACGCTGGATTACCTTCCTCCTAGCTAGCAAACGTATTCTCTCGGCTTCTACTCCTCCTCCTCTTCTACTTCTTCTTCTTTTGCTCTTCCGCTTTGCTTCCAGCCTAATCTCCTCCTCCTCGTTCTTCTTTTCCACTCGTCGTCCTTTCTTTGCTTGTCCCTCTCTAGCTCTCTTCATCCATCTCCTTCTCATCCTCTCGAATTAAGCAACCCCGGCCAGCGGAAAGGTTCGTGGAAAAGGCGAAGGCTATAAATATGACGTGGAAGGTCGAATAGGGCCGAGAGAGAAGAGAAGGGACGAGTGAAAGAGAGAGAGAGAGAGAGAGAGAGAGAGAGAGATTCTATCCTCCGCACAATGCGTATCGTGGCAATCCTATTTTCGGAGATACCCATCTCTCTCTCTGAAGCATCCGTCGTTAGAACCAGGAGGGGAACTTAACCGTACCGTGCTTTTCTATTGGCACCTCGAATTTACCACTAAACGCGTCTACCTGTCTTCTTCTTTCTTCTTCTTCTCCTTCTGCCTCCGCCTCGGCGATTTTAAATGCCACATTGCCCGGCCAATCTTCGCTCCAACTCTGGAAAATAAATCAACGTCGAGCGAGAAGCGGGAAACCGGAGAAGAGAATCTCGTCCGTGTGCTTCACCGAGATCGTCTCAATCGCGAGGAAGAAAATCGTTAAGTTCTCCCGTACGAGCGAGTCACGAAGTTGTCCAGGAATCCCAACTATTACCGATGTTGATTGAACGGAAAGTACGAACGTTCTGGTGACTCATCTCACTTTATATACCACGTCCATACGTACATAGGATACGTACATACGTGTACACGTCGATGGAAGGTAAAAGACGAGGTCGAAGAAGGAATCGCTTCGTCAAATTTTCGATACGATCGAGCGGACTTAGCTAGTCCACCGTAGAGTACTAACACATAACTGTACCTACTACGTTCTACGTACGTACGTAGATACGTAAGTTGAAGCATGCCGTTACCGTGAACATAATAGAAATCGATGGGCCGCCGTTGTAGCTTAGCTTTCGTCGTTTCAGCCGGCAGGGCCGATCGGCGCGTTAAGTCGCGCGTACGTTTTCAATCGCCTTCCGATGCACGAAATAGTTCTACTTTCCGATGCCGTACTGTTTGAACAGAACTTTCATCTTTCTCGGTTAAATAGAAGAGAGAAGGGGGGGAGAGAGAGAGAGAGAGAGAGAGTAGTTTGGATTCCGATAGACGAATCTCGCCTGTCCCTGTGTGTATACGTGGGCGCTCACGCTCGGTAGCGTGTACCGATTACTCTCGCTCGGCAAACAGACCGACGCGTCTGGAAGAAAATGGACAAGCGAATTACATCTATCGTCGTTCGGAGGCGAGAACAAACATAATAAAAGATAACGTTATCGTACGGGAAGAGAGAAATCTTGATGGAGTCTTTAACTAAACGAGTCGACGATGGGGTGACGGTGGTAGGCGTCGTTCGATAAACGATCGACGCTCCTTTTATCGAGCTTCGATGTATTTCGCACTCTATACGTCCGGAATGAATTATTCTCATTCGTAAAGCGCGCGATTCTCGTTTCCCTCTTTCGTTCGTATCGAATGTATGTAACTCGTATATCGAACGTTCCCTATCATTATTATATTATTAACGCTCATTTTATATGTATGTGCATAACCTACGCGCGTATATCTCGCGAAATTAGAAAAACATTACGTCCGTTGAATTATTCCGCGCGCTGCTCGTTATGTAAATTCGCGAAATGTTAATGCATAGTTTATGCTAGCAGCATAGATTAATAACGGGGGAATATTTTACTTCCGGTCGCGATCATCGACATCGGCGTTATTGAAAAAGGGTGCAGAACGAAGTTCCTCTTTCTCTCTCTCTCTCTCTCTCTCTCTCTCTCTCTCTCTCTCTCTCTTTGTTCGATCCCTCAGGAACGACGTTCTTTCGGGGTCGCTACGGCAAAGAAAAGTTAATATCGTCGGGCCGGAGCTAAAAAGCGTCAAGAACAATCGGCTGCCTTGAGCGTGGCTGGACCATTAATCAGCATCGACGAATTGGCGCTTTGGAATCTCATAAATTGCAATACACTTCCCGAACGGCATCCCCCCTCGATCCTGCCTCTTCGCCATAGCCAGGTCGCTTATCGCACGATTTATTCGCGCACGCGTGCACGTTTCGTTTTATAGCCGGCCTTCTCAATGAGGGAAGATTTATAGGCGAACTTGTTGGTCGTGTAAAATAAACATAGGCACGTTCAACCGTCCCCCCACCCCGCTCTCTTTCTCTTGATTCTCATAAAGAACGTTCTTTCCTTTTTTCTCTCTCACTCTCTCACTCTCTCTCTCTTCCTCTCTCGCTCTTTCTCACACTCTCTGTGTGTCAAGTTCGGTGAACTTGCACCTGCACTTTAACTCGGCGCTCCTCTAGAAGAGGGCCGCGAATATCGGGTTTTGCTTTTGTAACGACGCTTTGTGCCTGGGGCAGCATTGTTGTTTACCGGCTGCTCCCCGTCGTCGTCGTCGTTGTCGTCGTCGTCGTCGTCCTCGTTGTCGTCGTGCTCGCTCTCTTTTCGCTCGAAGGTGCTTACCGAGAAGCTCGCTCGCGATTCAGGAAACACGCTCGCGGAACGTTTCTTTTGTCTCGAACAATCGTTCCACGATTAATTGAATGAAGGTACAACGAGCGCGTCCCCGGCTAATACCTATTTATTTCGTTTAAATCCGAGATTTGATTATCCTCGAGCACAATGTCGCCGTGGTCCTCCCAGACCACGTTACCTCGCGATAATGGACGCGAGAACGGCGCGTTAACTTCTTCATGGGAACGTACGTTACGGGAACGTCTCTTTCCTGGGTGTAGAAAGGAAAAGAGAGGAAGAGAGAAAAAGAAATACGGTCGTTTGCTACGAAAGGAAGTGGAGTTGGAACCTAATGGTAGCTTCTTATATACTCACGCCTATACGAGAATACCTCTCTCCTTCTCGCTCTCGCGCTCTCTAACGCACACACTCTTTCTCTTTCGAACCTGAAAGACTTCTTCCTACGCTTTCCTCCTCCGGCTCGTCCACGCATATTTAGTCCTCTAATCCCCCATTCGGTGGCAAGTTAATTCCGATATACGAGGGTCGGTAAAAGAACCGAGCCGTATTATCCGTGTGCGTTACGCACCGGATTTCTCCCTCGGAGATTCCGTTACTTTCTCCCGCTTATCGATCACACTTTCTTCTCTCTATCGTACGTGGACACACGTGCGGCTATTAAACGTGGATGTACGGATCGTCGGATATCGATCTCGAGAACGATCACTCTTTTTTTATCCCTCCCCCGTGTTCTATTCGCTTAAACGGAAAATAATTTCTCGCTCTCGGAGTGGAAATTATTTTTTTGGCGTGACTGGGATTAGGTGGAATTAAAGCGGCATGAAATTCGACGGCCGCCGGCCGTCCAATCAATGCTAGAATCTGCGTATCGGCGCGTATCGAGCGATTTAAAAATCCGCAACGGTTATCCAAATCAAAGTCCGCACTTTTAATTAGCTCGGGCGAGTCGCGGTAAAGCTAGCGAGAGAGAAAAAGAGAGAGCGAGAGAGGGGGTGAGGTGGGGACGGAGGAAGAGGCAGGGAAAACAGAGAGGTCGTGAATTTCTACTCGGCACACACCTCCTGCAATACCGAAATCGACGCGGCGATGTGCATCGAACGATGTCGGAGCATCGAGGGGGCGAGTTTCCCTCCTGGAAATCGTCAATCTGCTCGCATTTCTTTCTTTCTTCCTCCCTCCCTTTTTTTGCGTCAGCCTCCTTCGATTCGCCGCGAGCGATTTAAAACAATCGGAAAAGTCTCCGCGACGTTTTGCGTAATTGCCAGCGATTTCGTTTGAAAAACGTTCGTTCCCTTGTAACTCGACTACCGGTGTTCTTTCGATCGCGTTCATACGCACACGTGTATCCTTTCTACGTGGACGGTACATCTACGTGTATGTGTGCGCGCGTCGGCCTCGATAAAGTGCATCCGAGTGCGAGCGTGTAATTCGCCGCGACTAAAACAAAGAAAAACAAAAATGACGGAAAAAGAAAAGTTCTCATTGACTCTTGCCTAAAGTTTCGGTGCGATTACGAGCCACCGTTGAACTTATCCCGGAGCACGGTTAAAACTGTTCCGTTTAAAAACACGCCCCCGAATGAATGTTTCGAAAAGTCGAGAGTAACTGGAACGATAAAGCGATATTTATATCGGCGAATCACGTGCAC
>JAIFRP010004357.1:3934026-3944165 GCA_032403825.1 Odynerus spinipes
TCTCTCTCTCTCTCTCTCTCTTTCTCTTTCTCTATTTCTTCGTGCTTCGGCTACGCAGACGCGGTTTATCGACTGCTGCATATATATGTACTGAATAATATATATCTACACCTATACAATTTGTATATATAAATATATCGGGTGTTCCATGTTGATTGGTTAACATTTGTCTTATCGTAGCCAAGAGTTTGTAATTATTAACACCAAGAGTCATGAATATAAATTTAGAAATAAAAGTGCAGAGTACTTAGAATTTCTTCGTCGTACAATTCTCATGACATATGATTCTATAGATATGTATTACATAAAAGTATGGAAGAAGCGTTTAGTTTCGTTTCGTTTCACAGTAGCTCGAACAATTTCTCCGCTTCCACTCTCTCTTCTCTTTGTTCGTTCGCCGTTCGTCTCGGCTCCGGATATTTGTCCGGATTGCAATTGCAGACGGCTTTTTCCCACTCCCTCTCATTTTCTCCCTCTTCTTCTTTGCCACCCTCTCTTTATCTCATTCTACTCCCCCTCTCTCTCTTTTTCCATACTTGCTTCCGTGTTTTTCTTCCCACACTTGTCCCCCCCTCTCTCTCTCTCTCGCTTTTTCCCTTTATGCATTTCTTTCTCTCTCTTTCATGCAACGAGTCCCGCATAAAGCAATATTTTACTTGGTCGCACGCACGGACTTCCCCAGCCATGAGGAAGAAAGACCACGAGGGAGAGTAAGAGAGAGAGAGAGAGAGAGAGAGAGAGAGAGAGAGAGAGACAGAAAGAGCTCGCAAAATGGTTCGGAGATGCCCGATGACCGATCGAGCACGCTTCCCCTAGTGGAAATACGAACCGGACTTGTGGGAGCAGCCGATGCGTTAATCTCGTTCGTACGCTACCCTTAAAATAGCTTCGCCGTCGCGTTCCCATACGTCCCCGCGCGTTCTCGTTCGGGTTGTCGCGCGACGAGGGTGGACAACACGGTGTCAACCTCGAGTATTTGATCTCCATTTGATTCTATCTATCTCGGTGGTTAACTACCACCACTACCACTCTTCTCTTCTTTCTCGATAGCTACGAGACGGTTCACGAGCGTCTTTTAACCTCTCGCACGTTCACCGATTTATACGCTCGTTGATGGGAGACATATGCTTCCGCCCCCGAGGCGAACGACATTTGTCTCTTTTTTTTTTACTCCCCCATTTCTTTTTCTCCCTCTTAATACGAAATTTTCTGTACCCTTCTTCTTCTTCTTCTTCTTCTTCTTCTTCCGTAAAAGCTCCTCGCAAGATAGATAACGCGCTTATCTACGAACCGGCGAATAGGAAAAAGCAACTTTTCCCTCGTAATTTCGAAGATGATATTACTACGAGTAAACCCAGACGAGTAAGTGTATTCCGGTACGCCTCCCGGGCTTTTGATAAAAGTAGCAGAATAAGTTTGTCTTTCCCGTTCGCCACCCTTATTTGTTCTATCGGCAACGTAGGTACAATCGACAATCTTCCTTTTTTGTCCCGCTACGGCTTTATCTCGGAGATGTCTTCTTTCTTTTATTTCTTTTCTTTTCTTTCTTTCTCTCTCTCTCTCTCTCTCTCTCTCTCGCGATGCGAAGGGTCTTTCTAGATTTACAGAGAGCATTGTCAACACGTTCGCCTTTTATCGGAGGCACCCTTTGAGGATCGATGAATTTGACGTTTCATCGAAATTTTATTATCTATCTTTCGCGAGATACGACGTTTTGCGCCTGGAATCGATACTTTTGTTTTAATCCAACATTATTATCGGGTTTTCAGACTTTCCTTCCTCCTAGTATATACGTACCTATATGCGTATATTTAGCCGCACAAATACTGATACACATATACGTAGGCACACGTAGACGGAGGAATCGCTCTCGAAATAGCTGGATGGGATAGCGGAATAAAGTAATTTGCAAGATAGTCGATAGATTTTTTTCTCGGTTTCTTTCCGCAGCTCGTTCAGCCTGACTTCTTCTACTTCTGCAAAAATACATTTCCGGAGGTAGGGCCGGTTAACGTGGTCTTTAGATAGGAGATAGGAGAGGCTCATCCGAGGGAGATGCTCGCGAGGATATCCCGATCTACGCCCTAGATCTCGATACTTTCTCGCACCGCTGTTATACGTGTATCCCAATACTCTTAGGATGTATCTTTACCCATTACCATTTCAACCCTCTTTTCTCGAGTCTCGCATCCTCTCTCGGCTTATCCTCTCCTCTTTTTTTCCCGCTCTTCCGACGACTTCTCGAGACGAGAAGTCTTTTCTCCAATTTGCATAACTTTCCGGCAGGCACGTCGTCCTCCGAACAAGGGGATTTCGATGAACCTAAATATCGCCTCTCTCGCGAAGAGAGGAGTAGAGAGAAGCGTGCCTGTTGATCGTTTTATGAAAATTTCACGCCACCTTCCGCTCTGAAAAAGGAACTCGGGAAAGAACGACTCTCGAGATTCGACCCTTATTTCTTTTTTATGTACACTTGTATATTCGGACCACCGGTTAGAGAAATGTCTTATTCGACGCCTTCGATCGTTCGACACCCATCCATTAAAATCTTCTTTCCCCGAGACGTCCAAGTTTGTCGATGCTAAATTATACGTCAGAGTATACCTCTAATTATCCGTATTATATCGGCTTTGACGAACGCTCGCTCGTTATCGAGCTTAACGATCGTTTGGCTCGAGTCAGATGGTTGAGAAAGATCGACGGGAAGAGCGGAACGCTTTTAAATGGCGTTAAATTCGAAAACCCGGGACAGCCGAGCCGGTGTCGAATCGAACGGCTGGCTGCCGCCGACACCAACGCCGCTGCTGCTGTTGGGAAATGTAAATGCGTCCTTTTTCTTTCGTGCCTCGAGGGAGGCGGAGAGAAGGATCCTTTCCGAACAGGTGGCAGACCAGATGCGGTCCAACAGGTAGGAAACCGAGCGACCGCGACCGGTGCGAGGTCCAGAAATGCATAAATTAAAGTCACGATAGCCCGTTCAAATCCTAAAGCGAAATTTCTATTTCTAGATGTACTTTCCTATTTCCTCCCGCACTTTCGAAACTAATTCATTATCGAATTTCGTTCGAGCCTCCGACAATCGTGCTCGCCCTAGACGAAATGGAATTCTCGGATATTTTATACTTGTTATAGATATGCAAACTCGGTTAGCTAGAATCTCGCGAACGTGCGATTCCAACGCCAGCAAGTTTTAATCCCCTTCTGGCTCTCCCCGCTCTCCAGCCGTCAGTCGAGTTTTCCTTCCACTCTTCGGAAAAATTAATCGAATTAGCATGTCGATGCACCGATTTGTGCGATGATTCGTTTAGTCGCCGATTGATTCCGTTCCATGCCTATCTCGACGCTCATACTCTAGCGAGCCGTTACGAGTGCTTTCGTCATTCGTACCAGTTGGCCAGAATATTTTTCATTACACCGTCGCGTTCCACTTTTCGGAGTTCGTCGAATCGTTTCATAATTCGGCCGACGTTCGCGGTTGGCTCTCGTTGATATTTCCCTTGCGCATCCAGTGGACGTAGATATATGATTTACAGCAGCTTCGAATTCCCTGTCGTTATATCGCATCGAGGTAGAGAACGTTACACGATACGTGGGAAATTGGTTGGATGAAACATTTTTTTTGCTTTTTCCTCCTATTTCGTTTGAAAATCGGATGCCCCGATATTTCCCACGTTGTACGTATCGAAATTGTATAAAATGAAGATAAGACTAATCGAAGATCGTGTGATTGTGCTTGTTGCAGAACAGTTTCGGCCGGGAGGGAGCTCATATGGAATGGCATCGCGTGGATCCTCGTCGAGGAGAAGGGGGCCGATCGCGATAGCGATGCTCGCCGTTCTGACGACCGCCACCGTGTCGGGCGGCTTGTGTCCGCCGCGATGTCGTTGCGACGACGAGAGCCTAAGGGCGTCCTGCGCCTACGCGGACCACGAAGTCGTGCCGATCCAGCTGAACCCGGATATACGGCACTTGGATCTTTCGAACAACCGCGTCGCGAGCATCCACTTGTCCTTCTGTTTCTACGGTAACTTGGAGAGCCTCGACCTCAGCTCGAACTTGATCCGCACCCTTGGCACGGACAACTTCGCGCTCCAAACGAGCCTGTTAACGTTGAACGTCAGCTCGAACTCCATCAGGACGATCGCGAAGAACGCGTTGACGGGGTTGCAGTCTCTCAGGGAGCTGAATCTGGCGGAGAATAATATCACCGAGATGGACGAGCAAGCGTTCAAGTACACGAGCGAGCTGGAGCTGCTCGATCTCAGCGGGAACTCGATCACCAGCCTGCCAAAGGATCTCATGAAGAACCTCCACAAGATACGAACGTTGCTTCTAAGGAGTAACTTTCTTCTGGAAGTACCGGCCAGTAACCTGGCGTTAGCACCGAGCCTGGAGAACGTCGATCTTTCGGAGAATTTGATCGAAGAGTTGACCAGAGACTCCTTACCGTCCCTACCGTCGTTGGTATCGTTGAATCTCGCGGGCAATCTAATCAGAGGTATCGCCGACGACGTGTTCGATCGACTGCCGGGTCTATTGCGGCTCGATCTCTCGAGAAACAACCTCACCTCGGTGCCGACGGTCGCCCTGGCCAGACTGAACGTCCTCTCGAGTCTGATCCTCGATAGAAATCCCCTCGGGGAGCTACGTCCCGTGGCTTTTCGTAATCTCTTCGAGCTGAGGAGCCTCCAGCTGGAGGACTGCACGCTCGAGAGCGTGCACGCGCGAGCGTTCGCCGACAACGTGAATCTCGAGCGCATCTCTTTGGACGGGAATCGCAAGCTGAAGGAATTACCCGGGCGGGTGCTCTACGGCGCTCGATATTTGAAATGGGTGTCCCTGCGTCGCTGCAGCCTCGCGACGCTCCAGCCGACGCAGTTTCCGGTGGACGGCCTCGCCTTGCTACGAGTCGGCGGGAATCCTCTCGTCTGTAACTGCTCGGTGCACTGGCTCTGGAACGTTATCAGAGCGGAAGAACGACGCAACGAGACGCGATTGGAGCTCGACACGAACGACATCGTCTGCACGGACGAGGAGTTCGCTGGGAAGCCGCTGATCGCTCTTCCGGAGGGCTCCCTACGTTGCAGATTGAGTCCTCTCTATC
Source organism: Odynerus spinipes (assembly GCA_032403825.1). Taxonomy (NCBI): domain Eukaryota; kingdom Metazoa; phylum Arthropoda; class Insecta; order Hymenoptera; family Vespidae; genus Odynerus; species Odynerus spinipes. The sequence continues at coordinate 3,939,131 of JAIFRP010004357.1, forward strand.
TCTCCCTGTCCGCGGTCGGCTGCCTCGCGGCCACCGCTTGCATCCTGGCACTGATAGCTCATCTGACGAGAGCCAAGAGGAAGAAGCGCACGCTCCCGTACGCGGCGCCGAACAGACCGGAATTTTTGGTCTACGTTGGCAGGAGCAACGAGGAGCTCGCCAAGAACGGCGAGTCCTGCAACAGACGGCTCTTGGCTCGCCACGAGGATACCGCCTACGACACGCCCAGAGCTAAACCGATCGTTAGGATTCCCAGATCGCAGGATCAAAACGTCTACGAGACACCGAGGTACGCCCGAGCGGAACGGCGAACGGATCTCCTCGAGCCCGCGTCCTCTCTGCCCGGTGTTCACCACGGAAGACAGCAGCAACAGCAGCAGCAGCAGCAACAGCAACAGCCGCTGGACGAGGGTGTCTACGCGGTAGCGGATGTGACCGGTCTCCGGGACGAGCCACCGGAAATGTTGTCCCTTTATCGTATGCAGAATACACGAATGAACGTACAGCGCGCCGATTATGGTTACGATTACGAGTACGACTACGATTACGAGCCTCCGCTTCCGGACAAACCTCACGTCGTCTTCGTTTGAACGGGGACGATGAGAAAGCGAGGGAATAACGAAAGAGAGTGTGCGTGCGAGAGAGACAGAGTCCCCGTGGTCCCTTTGATTTCCTTGCGCGTTAAGATCGTTCCGACCGAATCGAGATTCCAATCGCGCTTTCCGAACGAAAATCTCTCTGGTCGTTTCGGTCGAAGGAACAGCTGCGCTTCTTCGATCTTTTCGAGAGGCAACTTGCTCTCGCTGTTTCGTCGTAGCTGACTTCGGGAATGTCTCTGACTCTTACGTTAGATAGGCCGTCGATATACCTCTCCCGTGTTCCTGTCTATCTACCTTTGATTTTTATCTCTTCGCTTTCTCCTCCTCCACCTCCGCTCCGCAACGTCCACGTAGTTGTAACCGGCTAGAAAGGAACTTTTCGAAGACACAGAGAGTCGATCCGACGACGCGATACGATCCGCGTTATCGGCTATCGGTTATCGACTACGAGGCCCATCGAATCCGTTATGTCTCTCTTTATTTCGATATTCTCCAAAGTTTCGTTTTACCCGTTAAGCTTCTACGCGATCCGGCTTCTCTTGTCCTCGAGTATAGCTTTCTTTTATCTCCTTTCGATCTCTTTTTTTTTCTTTCTTTCTTCTCCTTTCTTTTTTTTACATCGATTCTCTTCGGAAGAGGCACGATCTTTTTTCCCCGTTTCACCAGAGAGGAAATCCAGATTGTCGTTGAACTCGTCGAGGGTCCATCGCGCATCGCGGAAAACGGCGATTCACGATTTTTCCTTCCTTCTCTCGAAGACGATCGATCGCCGCACTCGATGACGTAACACGCTGAATTGGCTCTCTCCCTCCTACTCTATCTCTCTTTCTCTCTTTTTCCCTCGTTTCCCGGGAGTGCCAGGCATACGCAACGTAGATGAAAGAAAATGAAATGTCTTCCGAGATAGTTGCGCCGCTAGATAACTAGGATGCATTCTTACTTGAGGGAGCACAATCCAACGCATATATATATAATATAAATATATACACACATACACGTACATAAATACAAACACAAACACACACACATAGCGTTGTACATTATATAAAACTCATCTCGCGCATCCGATAAATTGAGAAGAGAGGATAAAAGCTGCCGTTCGTATTTATTTTCGTAAAACAACAACGCCGAGAGCCGGCCGTTCTATGCGAGTGCAACGCTCCTAACAAACGTTCATTTTGCAATTTAAAGTTAGGTGACTGGTCGGGATCAAAGCAGCAGGTTGGAGTCTCTCTCTCTCTCTCTCTCTCTCTCTCGTTTGTCCGTTTAAAATCCGTCTAAAGTGTAGCACCCTCGTGATTAGATTATCCGTTTGTTTTACTTTCACTCGCTCACGCCTTCACCCTCTCTCGCTCTCTCTCTTTCTTTCTTCATGAAATTCCATTTTAAGTCGAGGAAACGATCGACTATCTCGAGCGAAAGTCCGGGCGAAAGATGACGATTTATCTCGGCAAAAATTGCTTTCCGCGCGTTCCGCCGCGCACGATCCTGCCAAAAATTGAACACGCCCGATAAACCGTGCGATCTTTCCAAGCGGAAATTCAAAGCTTTTTCCTCGCGTGCTCTCGCATCGTGCGAGTATAAAATTGGGTTCACCGCGAGAATCGAGACACCGTCCTCTCTTTGCCCGACTCGACTTACCTGGCCTTTTTGGTAAGGAAGACACGCTTAAAAGGGAGCAAAAAGTAAAATTTAGTAATCCGCGCGTATAATATGTAACGAGCCACCTCCTCGTGGTCGGACGGACCTTTGAGAAAATTTGTAAATTAAAAGCAATAATAGATACGAACTTTGTCGTATAGGCACATTAATACCGAGTATATATATATATATCTACTAAGGACAACAAGAACACATTTATACAAATTATATAAACTTATATATATATACATACACAAATATATTTATTTATTAATTTATAATGTTAAGTTTGAAAAGATGTTACGTTTGGAATACGAAAGAAAAAGAAGAATAAGAAGAAGAGGAAAAAGATGGTGAAAATGAAATATACTTCTCAATGCAGTACGAACAATGCGTACGTTTCCGTTAACGGGAGTCTCAAAACCGAGCGTAGGAGGTGCACTTCGCAAATTCGACGACGATAAAGGAACGAGAAGCGGTACTTATATCTATCGGACGAGAAAACGACTCGAGATCGAAATTTTCGATAGAAACGTCCGAGCGATTTTGCGAATGCACTCTTGCGTAGCCGCATACATATATACCTGTTTCGTGTCTCTTTTGTCGTTCGCGTACGCTCCCTCCCCCCGAAAGAAGTTGCATTCGTGACACGCTTGCGACGACGTCGAGTCTTCTAACGACTCGAGCTTCTCTCTCGTTCTCTCCCTCTCTTTCTAACGAGACACGAGATCGACCAGCGAGTAGCTCTTTTCTTTCTTTCTTCTTCGTACCTCCCGTAGAAGGAAAGATCACGTTGAAAACTGGTCCAAAAACACGCGTGCATTCTTTTCGGTGTATATATATATATATTTTGGAATGCCTCGTCGAAGATGGAATTAAATCGTGGGACGAGTAAGATATCTAACATATATAGATATATACATATGTCGTGCATAGATGCATATACATATGTATATTACAAAAGCGAAGGTATACCTATCGAGAATATAATAATGATATATCGTAGATATACGCGCGTAGAGAGGAATGCATTATCCCGATAAGATGCATCCATGATGCATGGGAATATATTATCCGGATAGGATGCATTCGTGATTTACGGAGTGAAGAAGAATCGGTACAGTTCGAGAAGGGCTGCTGTCGTGGTAGTGGAGAGGAAGGACCATCCCATCTCTCTCTCTCTCTCCCTCTCTCTTTCTCTCTCCTTGAGAAGCGGTGCCCGAAACGTTGGATCTGGAAAAATATTTCGAACGATCATGCTCTTTCGCTCGGTTAGACGAGTTTACTTCCACCGAGAACGAAGGCAGTCGGCCCGGCTCGTTAGTCACGACGGTTAGTCACGCTACGTGCATCTCGCTAAGAAACGAAAAGGAAAGGAGACGAGATGAAAGAGGGAAAGCGCGCGTATAACGCGCCCTTCCTTCACCTACCCCCCTTTACTAACCCTCTTCCTATTTTTCTTTCTCGCTTACACGCGCGCGCTCTCACGCATAGACATATTATATATATATATGTATGTATACAGAGATTTTTCGACTTTATTGGATATACTTCGCGCGCACAGATAAACACAGTTTCTCCTTGGGAAAAAATTTCTACGTTCGTTTCTTTCTCGGGAACGTCCATCAACCCTTCGGTTTCTTCGCCCTTGCTTTCGTCCCGAGGCCTGTGCGAGATAACGCCCGAGGAGAGAAATTAGATCGTCTCTCTCTTTCCTTCGCGTTCTTGTTGCCTATCTCCGCAGGATATCGTACCCTCTCTCGATCGCATAAAATAAAGGAGAAAATGTAAGGGTGGAGAATTTTGTAGGGTCAAAGGGCGAAGGAGAGTTATTCGCGGATATGGAAGAACGGAGGAGAGACAGAGAGAACTTTCGTAAGGGTGTCGTCGTCGTCGTCGTCGTCGTCGTGTAGCCGTCGTAGCGTGTTGTATACGTGGTTGTGTGTGAGAAAAAGGAGGGGCGTCGCGAGGACGGTTATTTTTGTATGTACATATAAACGAAATATCGAATGTACGTCACGTTCCTCGCGCGAGTAAACGTCCGTGTGAATGCCCATGTCTCGTCTTCGTCTCTTTTTGTCTTATATATATATACATATATCTGTAACTATCTTTCTCTCTATTTCTCTTTCTTTATGAGCGCCGGTTTCTTAGCAACGACTCCAAAATTATAGAGCGGTCGTAATTTAAATTTACTATGAATTACCTACTTACGTTAGATCCGACGAACGATCCTCTCCTTCTCGACCGCTCGGGTAGTCGTTGTTTAGAAGCCGATGAGACCAGCTTACGATTCGTCCATGCATACGTGTCGTTCTATCCTTTCTTTGTTCTTGTTCGATCGACCTACACGTCCCACGGCTTAGAAGGGACTGATCGCGGTAGACTTGTTTTGTTGATATATATATATGTATGTACGCGTGAACCCGATGCAATGTACTTTCAATGTTTTTGTACATATGTATGTACACGTAAACGTCCATGTGTCGTCTCTGTAAGATCGTCAGTGTGTTCTCTGTACATAATCGTTTTTAGTAGCGACGCTAGTTGAAGTTTCGACGATCGAACTAACGATTCGTTGACGATTTCGTTCCTCTCCGAAAATTCTTTTACGCCGAGCTTTCTCCACGAGTTTACGAGAAGGATATTTAAACGTTCGAAATGTGCCGCGCGATCCGGATGTACATTGCATGCGTTTCACCGCGCTCCTTTTACACGTAGTACCGTAGTTCGATTAATTATCGATCGATCTTTAGCACGATCGAAGATCTCATTTTCTTTTTCTTTTTTTTTTT
>JAIFRP010004357.1:3944177-3975928 GCA_032403825.1 Odynerus spinipes
TTAAAGACTCGGTACTCGTCCGAAATTTTGCGAATGTCATATAGAGGAAGTACGAATTTATAATTACGAACTATATAAATATATATGTATGTATATGTACGTATAAGAATGTATACGTATGTATACGTATATGTAAGTGCACGCGCGTATGACGCGTGCGCATACAGTTTGGATACGCGCACGATGATCCAGATGCATGCATGGTATTTTAAGTAACCGTATAGAAATTTCTTACATTGCTAATAAAAATATTTAAGACATCTAATAAAATTGCTCTATTATGCATCGAGTAATGGAAGACGTACAAATTACCTGCCGATACAATAAAGCTTGATTAATAGCTTGGCGTACTTTAATTTGTTGGCTGACGAGCCCGCGTTCACGGGTCGTTTAAAAATAGACGTAGAAGCCTTTCGTTTTGTGTCTTTTCGATTCATTTTTAAAACGTTTTTTTCGCTTCGAGCTAACGTTGGCTGTGCTTCGTTTAAAAAAGAATTTACAACGAACTAACGAACGATCATCGAAATTAAAGTAGCACGTTCCTTTCGTTGACCTTGTTTCTTATCGCTCGTGATCGTTCCCCTTGTGTGCGTGCATACAAATTTTCTTGCGTTTTCGTCTTGTCCTCTTTGTACGTGGAAGTCCCCCGACGCGCTATTAAAAAAAGTACGAGTAGACTACAGATTTGTAGCTCGTGGTACAAATAGATTTAGTCTCGTCTTATTTAGAGCTACGACACTCCACAAGCCATAAGTTTCTTTCGTTCCATTTCCGTCGGCATATGCGCAGGAAGTCCCGGCGGCATGTGATTAGTTTTTCTCTGCCTTAAGTGCCACATGGGGTGCTCTTTAGTAACGACATTAGTGACACAGGTAAGAAAATAAATAGTTTCGCAAACGTGACGTATATTATACGTGCATGTGCTTGACCCTATTCGTTTATCCACGTTCGTGGCATCGACATCGCAAGATTATGGTATAATAAAACATCGGGTAAAAAAAAAGATAACGATTTAACTTTTTGACAATATCACCGGTAATGATACATAATATACATGTATTTGATATGGAATGAACAGCAGAGAGATCACCGATTACGAATGTACAGACAGGATTAGACTATGTTACAGTAGACGTTTAATTTTTAGCATTTAATGTACTAGTAAGTTGCATAAATGCTATCAAGTATGCTCTACGGTAGATGTAACATAATATTCTATATAGCGGGTCTATTTATAAAGATAACTCCGGAAATGTACACACAAGCATCGAGTATTTCGTTAGAGGATGATTAAACTGATATTACAAAAATGACAGATGACGAGGTTCCCGTGACTACTGATTACACGTGTAATTGTATCAGTCGTGTGTCACAGATATAATTCAAAGTCTACCCTTGCAGCACTATAGAACTGATTCTGTTGACCCGTTCTTCTTACCCATGCACCTTTCTTAAAATAACCCTCCTTTGCCCATGCATGCATTTGTTGCGACGAATGTGGACCATGCACTTCGGCATCCTCTGCTTGCGACCACTTTAATTCCCATGTTACGTCTTCCACTTGATTCTCCTTTTTCGTACTTTCTTCGTCATCCGTTTGCTTATCTGTTTGACATACGACATAATTTTTTACAGCGATAATTACAGAATATGCATTAACATAATAATTTACGAACCATCGCTTGTATCGTTTTCGTTCAATTTTGCTTTTTCCTTTACATCAAAATCATCCGCATACATGTCTAGGTCTGCTTCCTTCTTCGAAGGGTGAGAGTGCTTCCCGCGATTTTCAACCTGTGGAAACGTAATATGTAAGAAAAAGTTACGTCAAAATTGTGCAAACTTATACCTTTTTCTTAATGTGCTCATAGCTTTCTTGATATATATCCATATTACCGGTGCGCGTTAATAACTCATTTGCCAATTCCGTTAGCTTGATTATTTGTGCAGAATTGTGATCGTCCGTTTGAAGGCTTTTCCCTTCTTTTTTCCTCTTCCATCTTTCAGCAGTCGTTAACCTTTTTTTACCTTTGCCTAAGAATCACGCATGAATAAATAAAATAAATATGAAAAAATAAATATGTATAAAATTATTCTATTATAGAAATGTAACTTTGTTTTATAAAATGGTAAAATTTACCAAGTCTACATAATGCTTTAGATACTGTTTCTCCAGGCTGCAGGTAATCCAGTATTTGTTTGTACAGATGAACGGGATCAAAAGTAATATCCATTTTGTCGTCGTCGCTGTCGCTATCGGCTAATCCATGGGATTCATCTTTTTCATTTTTTGTAACGGTTGACCCAGATCTTGGTTTAATCTATCGATAATGTTAAATTTTACAAAGCAGAAAATGAAGAATAAAATTTATATTATTTTACTAACCTGAACCCAATCTATATTGTCTAGCCAATTATCCCTGATTTGTTTTTCTTTATTCCATAAGTAATGTCCTTCTTTATCGAAGTGTCCTTCTTCCAGCTCTTCTTTCATATTAAATGCCGTGAAACCTACATTTGTTTCTGGAGCGACAGGACCATCTTCGGCACCTATTAACATTAATAATTATTTTAACCTCGAATCTTGGAGCAATTATATATAACTTGAATACCTTCAAATTCATTTTCATCCATCACATTGTAGGTATCCTTTTTAGTTTCGTCATCTTCTTCATCCGAATCCAATGAATTTTTAACTGGTTGTCTTTCATGTTCCGATGCTTCCAATTCGTCAAACGTACGTTTCAACATTTTTGATAAAGTGTATATTTATATTAACTGCAAAGAAAATAAAAATCATCGTTGAAAGATATTTATTAAATCCTCTGTTTAATTTATTATTCTTACTTACGAGTTATTAATTGAAATTCCAAATATTTGATTAATAGTTGTGATTTACCAAATAATAGTGTTTATACATAGTTTTATGATAATATTATGTTCGTATATAACAATGAAATTGTAGGTTAACAGCTCTCCGTAACGTTGTAATTAAAGTTGGCAACGAAATAAAAATTGTTATTTTTCGATTCAGTATTACCAAACAAGAGAATGAAAATCCCTAAAATCAGTGTACGTTTGATTTTATATTACTAGATAGTGTAATATTGGTGACCAATAGAAGACGATATTTATCCCGCGTATATTTAAATAACAAAAGTAACAGAGTTTATTTGACAGATTTCCTAATTGCGAAATAATGAAAAGAACATGTATAATGATTAATATATTTATATATATATATATATTTTTTTTATGTCATTCATAATTTTAATTTTAACTGTTTTTTCGAATTATATGAACAGAACGTACTAGCTACGTTTTATAGCCACTGGAAATACGGCTTTGGAAACATTATGCTTATAAATAAATTTTAATTATGTAGAGAACATAACATTTTTTGAATTTGTTCGGTAACTAGGCATATAAATTTTATGCATGGAATTGCCTGTCAATATTCCAACGCTTTTGTACATTCAACCACTTATATATAATATACACTATACAGTGATAAAAGTATTAAATAAATTGATATGTGGCATTACTTCTTATGTTACATATTGAACTTAACTAGCTATAGATAAAAGATAATTTATGACGATACTATATATTATGCTTCTCAATGCAATCTTTGTAACCATTAATTTACATGAATTTTATACAACAAGTACATTTTTTAAATTAATATTTCTTTGAGTCTGTTAAGATGCTAGGTAAGGTTTACTCTATCTTACATCTTGACAGCATTTTTACAATATATATTATCATGTATTAAATAACATAAAATTTGTTCGTTTAGATTTTTCTATCCTTATTTTATAAATTTATGTTCATTGTGATTATTTTTAACATCGCAAATACTTCAGTCAACAGCATTCATTTTTTCTTGTAGTATTTGGTAATAACATGCCTATAATCAGAAAAGTTATATTATTAAAGTAAATTGTGATTATGTTTTAATGAAGATTATATAATTAAGTTAATATCTAACCTTCAATGTAGTAAACATTATTCCAAGCTCCCCATTTTGTAAGTGTGGTTCCATAAAATCCTCAATGAAATGTATTTCACTACCTAATTGTAATACACTAGCACGTACTACAACAAAACTAAATACTGGGAATAATTCGTCCATTGTCCATAAGTACGTAGAATCCAAATGTTTTTGCACTGCCTAAATGAATATTAAATATTTATGTTTATGTTGTTTAATTGTAAAATCATTAGTATAACATACTAAGACAATTTCTTACTTGTGTCATTTGTTCAAAAGTATTTTTAACCACAAGCAATTTTTCTAAAGGAGAAAATGTTGTCTTTAATTGTTGTAAAGTTTCAATAGCTTCAGAAAAATGTGGTTCACTTTGATATGATAAAGAATTTTCCCCAAGATTAGTTGTGGTTGCTTTTTTCCAAAATTTTCTGAAATTAATTATAATATATGTTTATAATTATATGTATTACAATTATATGTACACATATGTATATACTCACTGATCAATGTCTAAGAAGGCCATTAAAGTTATATCTGGTTGTTTGTTCCATTTCATTAATCTTTCCCAATAGGCATCATCTTCCTTCTTATTATGTAAAGCATACAATACAAAAAGGGCTGAATGTACACGTGGTAGTAATATTGGATGCAATAATGCAGCTGCACTTATTACTTGCCTAATGAAATAATACCGTTTTAATGCAATTTATATAAAGAAGTAGAAAAAAAATAATAGATAATTTTTTACAAATCTAAATATAACATACCCTTCATCTTTCTCATCATCCTCAGATCCCAAAACATATTCCTTACCACCTCTTAATAATGCAGGGAATAATAATGTGACTATGTCATATATTCTTGATGTAATACTGTGAAGTTCAGCAACAGCATGGCTTAATAAAAGAGGATGTACCCTTACTCCACCATATGTTGCTGTATATACTGTTGCTATCTCTGTCAATAGGTCTCCCAGTGGATGATGTGGACTCTCAAAAGCTTGTACTAAATATTTGTGTACTTCTTTATAACTTTGGATGGTTAGTTTATCTTTGCCAAAACAAGGTATTTTATCTAATTGATCAATGCCTTCATTATTCTTTTCTTTGTTTATCGATGTATTTCCAGGCATTTTTTTTCTTTGCAATGTTTTTTGATGAGATTTTGTAATTATAGTTGCTACATTTTGCCAAGCTTTCTGTGTTTCTGCAAATTTTTCATTGAAGCCTGCCTTAGCACTTGATTCAGGTACACCAAGTTGTTGATAGCATTGTTTGAATATAGCTTTCCATTTCTGATCTGGTGCTACACACAATTTACCAAAAGATCTGTTAAAAATATCAAATCCAATGTCATTTGTGTACAATTCATAATTGTATTTATGTTAACTATTGTAGGAAAAATTATATTATTCTAAAGGAACTTGTTATTTTTTACAATATTGCTAATGGGATATATAACTTTGATGTTATATTACTGGACAATTTTTGCAGGTTATTATGCAAATCACTTACGTTGGTTTAGAGTTAGTCGAGACACTTCCACTAGCTTTATTCATATGTAATGTAGCTATAACTTTCACACCTTCATTCCAAGCACCATTCATACTACCTTCTAATCTATCACCAGTACGAAATGTTAAAACACCTTTTCCACAAAATATTCCTGCAGATTTGAATTCTCCTTCATAATGTGTACCATCTTCAAATACCATAACTCCATGGCCCTTAAAGTCAAAATTTGTATAAATGGTTTTTGTTAGTTCATGTATCACAAATATTAATAATACACATGAAATAAATTTCAAACCATTAGAACATCCTGAGTAAAGGCACCTTCATAATAAATCCCATCAAGTGTGACTATTAAACCAGAGCCATGTTTCATATCATTGTTCCATGATCCTAAATATTTTTCTCCTATAATTAAAAAATTTATTAAACATGTAAACATTTCTTATATCGAAATGATTGGTAAGAAAATAGTACAGTACCAGTCATAATATCATCCATAATTCCATAGCCCTGTTTGACACCTGCAGCCCACTCTCCAATGTAAACAGATGCAACAGAAGCCATGAAATGACCTTCTTTTTTAACACCATGACCGTGTGGTAATCCATCCTTGAAATAGCCTTCATAAACATCTCCATTTATATACCTAAAATATCATAATATTTAGTATATCAATAAACTCTACCATTATTGATTTTCGTAGAATTTGAAAATAATAAAATATATTTACTTCATAGTTCCATAACCATTCTGTTGACCATCTTTCCATTGCCCTTCATATGTTCCTTGTGTTGGTATTTCCATTTTACCATTACCATAGATAATACCTTTATGAAACTGACCAGTATATATTCGACCATCAGACCATTCTAATTTTCCAGATCCATGTGGTTTGCCATTTAACCAGCGACCTGTGATATAGGTATTACAATAATAATATTCATATTTTACATCTTAAAACAATCACGGATTTTTTTTTAGCAATAACAATTCTGAAATTTTTAAAGTACATTTCTAATCATACCAGTATACTTCGCATCCTTGAAAACACTGTGCTTCGTGAAAGAGAATGAGGTTGAACGTACTATTGGGGGAATATGTCCGATCACTCTCTGCAGACTGCATTTTATTGCATTTTGTAAGGTATGGAACCATTCATTACGCTCGGATGGCGTTGGAGTGTAAAGTACAAAACTATCCTCTGGTGCTACAATGGATATAGCATTCTAAAACAAATGTGAAGCTGCAAAGAGTTCTGAATTATGGAATTTTATTATTATCATCTAATTTTTGTTTGTACCTGTAAAGATTCAGAGTCTGGTAATGGTTCAACCCAGAGGGTTTTCAGTGGATGAACTGTATGATAAGTTCCAGTTACATGGATAAATATATCAGTCAATAAAATAAACCAATGTGTGGAAAACCTTCCAGAATTTAATAAAGCTATAGGATGAGATCGTGACTCTCTAATGAGTCTTCTTTCCGGTGATCTTAATAATTCTCCTACTTTTCCTGAATTCTCCCAAAAGGATCTTGTAGTTTCAGCTTCTTTTTGTTTCTCTTCTTGTTCATTACATAATTGTTCCCATTTTAAAAGTGCATCTTGTAATCTTTCAATACCCATTCGTGGTCCATTACTTCTCATTAAACTATGAATCATATTCTTATACCTAGAATATTTATAATTGTATGTAAAATAGAAAACACAAGTAAGGGCAAGGCTTACCTATCCAGATTCTTCAATGGGTGCTGTAATGCCATAGTTATTGCAATTTCATTATTAATTTTTTTAGTTCCATTACCTTTTAATTTATCTATAAATAAATTTGATACTATTTGGGGTACTTCAATTATTTTTGCAATGTATATAAATCCACCAAAAGAAATAATATCACAGATTACATTCAAATAATATTTATAAACTGTGGAGAATTCTTCTATATTAGCAATTATTACAACTTCATACGCTTCTCCAATATGATTAAAGTAATCCCATAGACTAACAACATTTAATACACTGAAATTCAACAGTTCTGTATAACAGCGACACAAAGTTTCATATACATTTGATTCTTGTGTTGCACCCACTTTCTTTTGGAATGGTTTAATTAGATTCTGATAAACTGTTACTAGTTGCTCTAAAAATATTTGATCGTTTACCAAATTTTCATTTACATTTATTGTAGGTTCATTTATTAAAGAACAACAGCTGTACTGTTCAGAACTAAAAATTTGTTTAGGACTAGATTGTTTATTGGATTGTATATCCAACCGAAACATCTCTGCAGCTTTACTAAAAAAATGTACATTTTCTTAAATTTTACATAATGTATAAGTGCAGATAAATAATTTTTAAATTTCAATAAAATTGGTACCTTGACTGCCCTATGAAATATAAGCCATGATGCATCATTATCAAGCTATGAGCAGTACCAGCTGCTATATCTTTTGCTCTTTCATTAGAACATAATTTTGTATTGAATAATTGAGGAGCACTTTGATCCAGTGTTGAATTTAATGTAACTTGTTTAAAATTATTTCTTCCCCAAGCAAATACTCTACCATCTAATGTTAATGCAATTACATGGAATGCACCACAAGTAATTTTTCGAAGTCCTGTATTATTGAGTTTTGTTACCAATATTGGTCTTGTTCTTTTAATGTTATCTCCTGTCCCTAGTTGTCCATACTGCACATCACCCCATGTCCATAGTTCAGTAGACAATATATTACTACCTGTACGAGATAAGACATTAATTCTTTCATTTAAACCCTGTTGAGATAATTCATGTTCCAGTGATCCAGTACTCGATGACCAGGGAAATTCTTCACAGCGTAGACTAAGTGCTAAACTATGTGCCACAGGCTTTGACAATTCTGCTGTTTGCTCATCTAATTGCTCATTGCTCTCATCTTTAAGCTCATTAATGTCTGAGCTTCCACTCATGTGCCTTGAAAGTGTAACAACTTTACCACCAACATTTTTTACACCTTCATATACAAAATTAGCCATATTAGAAACATTTTGTTTTATTAGTTTCGTTGGATTATCCGCAGTTTCAATAGGCTCTTCTTTCACACTTCCATAAGATGAAACCCAAGATAACTGTCTTGTTAAAAATTGTCGTGCTGCCTCTGTATTTATAAAAATTACATTTTTCTTTTCTTCTTTATCCGATTCTGAGATATTATTTAAATCTTTTTCTTTATCAACTTCAGACACGACGCCATGGTTTTTTTTATGACATTCTTCAAGGAGATGAATATCATGTTCTTTACTGGCAGTAGATAAAGCACTGATAGAGTTAGTAGAACGGTCTTCGCTAAACTGTTGGACATGGAGGCCCATTGGGCATGTATCCGATGATGTTACACTTGTAGGACTTATCATAATATTATTGAGACATTGAGGACACGAATTTACAAAAACTTCTTCTTCTAATTCATTTTCACTATCTGTATCATCTCTCATAGTCTTTGCCAGCTTTCTTACAGTAGCAACATTAAAATTAGAGCCACATGCAACCTGAGATATGGTTCTTCCTTCAAAAAATTTTACTTTTTTAGGTTCTATACTATTAATATCTATTTCTGGTTGATTTCCACTTGCCCAAAGTTGTCCATTTTCCGTAACAAACAATACAGAAGAATCATTAACTGCTATGGATTTCACTTTAACTATTTCATTTTCTTGCCTATAACTATAAAAAAAATTACAAATATGTATGTGTGTATTTAATACAATATTGTCGACAATCGATACATACCCGTGATTACAACATTTTGGTTCTTCTTTAAGTATTATTGTTTCAACAATGTTCATATCGTATGGATTTACTTTTAATACATGACCTTTGGAATTTACAATAAATAAATAATTTGTATTAGATGCTATGTCAACAGCATCAAATTGAGCTCTTTTAAGCGTAAGTATTCGAGATTTATCATCTTGAAGTAAGACTTCTCCATAATATAAATTATTTGCAGTAGTTGCAACAAAAATGTAATCTTTAATGGCAATTAATTTGCAAATTATCCCACTTGGCTTATCACCAAACGTGAATAACAATTTATCAACACCTCTCCACAAGTGCATGTATTCTTCCATTGTTTTAATAATATTATTTATTTTTATAACCTATGTTTCGTAAACGTTTACACGGTAAGGTAATTCGTTTGTTGTCATGTTATGTGCAATATCATCGTCTCTGTTAAGTTTGCTAAACATTTACTTGTACAAATTTTCATTTTGATACTATTTAACAAGCCGTTGTTTTGTTTCTCACTACTACTATAAAGTGGCAAGTACTGTCAATATCAGCTGTTTCCTTATTACGTTAGCCATGAAGAAATACATCAGCTTTGGTTACGTTCAGTGATGAATGTATACTAGCCAGACAAGATACTCTGTGATACGACAAACATTCGATGGGGGCGTACAATTGGGTGTGAGAAAACAATTGAACTTGCGTTGGAGAAGATGAAGAGGGGGTTAGAGGTAGCCAAAAGTGGATACGCTGTTTCGTGGGTTTTTAAACTGGCACGCCATCTGTACAAAATAATATTTTTTTATCTAACTACTACGTCGGCTTATGTTACGAAATGCCAAATAAAAAGTCGTTTCATTATGGGAAAATCATAAATCAATAACTTTAATTATTTTACTATATTTGAGCCACTTTTTTCGATTACTTTAAACCACCATTCGCTTTTGTAGTTTTAAATGAAAATCGTTTCATTTATTTAAAACATTCATTCATCATTCGTGCACTTGTAACACAAAATAACTTATTTAAATAATCATTTAGTCGTGACTTCCATTACTTCCAGACACTGACACTGGAAATCATACGTAACATACAGTCTTCTACAATTAGAGGGGAAGTACGTGTGCATACGAGGATCAAATTGATTGGGCTATGCACACTTGATTTTATGCAGACTAAGGATTAGTTACCAATCCTGTTGGCATCCTTGGTAATCCAGAATTTCATTCTATTATACAAATATACAAACATTCAAAGGCAGTACATACATTTCAATTACGCAGCACACTAAAAGTGTCACTTTGTATTTACATTATATTTATGTATCTATTTCCCTCTTATTCCATTGTATATTCTATTCACAGAATTTTGTTGCAGAAGTTTCTTAATTTCTAAAATAAACAATCGATGTGTTAATTCGTTAAAAAAATTGTGTTAAACATTGTTTATGATTATATAATTTATTTTTAAGTTTACCTTCTTTCTGTTCAGCTGTGAATTCTGTTTCAGGGAATGCAATATCGAATGTAATATACAAAGTACCATGAAGATTATTATTATCATAATTAGGCATCCCTTCTCCTTTTTTCCTAATCCTTGCACCTGGTTTAGTGATCTTATCCCTTTGAATAGTCACTTTGTGTCCATCCAGGTGTTCTATTTCCATGGTAAAGCCTATTAATGCATCTTGCATCGAAATAGTTACATTAGTGTATAAATCATCCCCGATTCTTTCAAAAACTGGATGGGGTTCCGTCTTAATTCTGTAAACAGTAATATATTATTTTAAATATTTTCTTATTATTATTAAGTATGTGGCTTACTTTAATATGAGGTCTCCTGGTTCACCATCAAGATGCGGTTCTCCTTCGGCTGTAAATTTAGTTTCTTGCCCATCCACCATTCCAGGTTCAACTTCTACCTCCAGCAATCTCTCTTCATTGACTAACTTAACATTTGGACATTCGGAACAAACTTGTTGTTGCATCATGTGATATCTTCCATTTCCTAAATTACGCGTTACAAATTCTTGTCTGCAGTTACACTTTCTTGTTCCTTTTGAAGTTTTCACGACCAATTTATTTCTCGTTATCTCTATGAAATTGCCACTATATAATTCTTCAAGTGTAACAGGTAAATCGACTATGATGTTGGTACCCCTAGGTGTTTCGTGTTGATGAGAAGGTTCTCCAGAAAACTGAAAACTAAAGTCTCCGAAAAAGCTAGCAAAAGGATTAGAATTATCCATCATGCTATCTTTCTTCAAACATTCTTCGCCACATCGATCGTAGGTCTTTCTTGTTTCAGGATCCGAGAGTACTTCGTAAGCTGCTCCCAAATCTTGAAATTTTTGGGAAGCATCTGGATCATTTTTATTTTTATCTGGATGTAATTCTTTCGCTAATTTCCTATAAGCTTTTTTTACCGCATTTGTGCTTGCACTGCGTGAAACACCAAGAATGTTGTAAAAATCTCTCCTGGAGAAAGTAAGAAATAAGATTTATTAAAATATATAATATAATAGTTAGACAGCAAGAAATTTGAAACAATTAGTCACAGAATTACAAATGGAAAATTGTTATTTTGTTATAACGCAGGTTATGCACAAAAAAAAGAATTACATTTAAAAATCATACAACGGTAGAACAACAAAATATATTTATATTTACCCCGCTAACGAAATAACAACACATATCGTTAAATTTATAAAAAACACAGAAATATATTTTATCGCTGCCATCGCAGCAGACGTTACAACAAACACCCGTAAATCGTGGGTGATCGTGATTGGTCCACAGATGAGATCAAAGACCGCTGTGTATGTAATACTTGGAAAATCTATCACTTGCTAGTTTTGCCTCTAATCGATTGGTGACGTAGTTCAATATGTAAAAAATTTTCTAGTACGATTTATTTATAAAAAATAAAATATATGCAAGTTTATCGGCATAATATACATAAAATCAAATATTCGAGAGAAATATATGTATAGAAAAGTAGTCCAATCATTGAACTCGATTTATTCAAATGGCGAGTTTGCGTATTGCCTACTGCAAATATTTGACCAATCAGGACGCTCGAAATCAATGCTCAGATGGCGCTCATGAGAAAAATTGTGCCGCGACTTTTCTTTTATTCAAACGTAAGTGACGTACTTAGAAGACAAAGCTTCGTTTATAACTGATTCATTTTTAGACGGATTTCTTCTTATAAAGTATCGTATAAAGTGTGTACAATGTAATTTAATATAAATTAACAGTGTTGTGAAAGTAATTAACAGTGTTATGAAAGTAATTAATAGTGTTATGAAAGTAATTTACAGTGTTATGAAATGGTGCTAGTACACGTTCTGGGCAGGTTAGAATTTTTCCCAAAAAGTTCTTATACAAGGATAGATGTTCGTCATGGTGCATAGATCATCGAAGCTGTTTGCAGCCTGTGTCGTCTATATGGAAAACATCAACGAGATCGGTAAGTAAAAGATAAGAATTACAATTTTTATATCGAGAAGTGCATTTTCTAAACGGGTGAACGTCGGGAAAGATCGTACGATTTAATGACTTAGGAATATTTATTTAAAATACTACAAAATATCACCAGTCTAAAGTTTATCAGATATGTGGTGGTGGCTAAAGGCAGAAACAGTAAAGGCGCATGTTAAAGTTGCTCATACACGCACTTTGGTTACCGTAAGCGTTAAGCCTGCCTATTGTCCCAAGCAAACTGTAAGATTTCTCGTCCTTTCGATAACGCACCATACCTTCGAAAATAGCGTTTCCCGGATATGTCTGGAATTGTATCGAATAATCGATCCAGGATGATTCGTTCGCGTTCGCCGGCACCTTCGCTTGCTTTATCGCCTCTAAGTGCAGCTTGGCGCAAAGCGGATACTTGGCCAACATGTCGTTAAGCTCTTTCATCAGATATTTCACGCTGTTCTGGACTCCCGTGTCGTTGAGCGATATATCCTTCGACCTGTGACACATGCACAAGTTGCCGGGAATTCCGGCGGTATTGCATGTCCTGTGGTCGGGTATCGGTAAAAAAAAGCTAATGCCGCGAGGTATCTTTCCCTTGGACATTCGTTCGGTTCGTTGCCTCAGCGAATTCTCCTCCAAGCGTCGAGGATCCGCCAGATCTTTGAGCGTCTCGTGAAGATCGAATCCGGTGGTGAGACTGCGCGTGTTTCTTCGCATGTTCGCCCACGCCACGGGATACTGCTCCCTCCACCATTTCGGCAGAGCTATAAAAGAGAACGGAAGACTGTCCTCCATCTTTCCCTGAAAGGTCTGTCGAAACGCACCGAATCTCATGCCGTGATCGCTCATCACGATCAGAGCGGTGTTGTTTAGAAAATTGCCCTGCGCAAGAAAGTGAATCAATTTGTGGTAAGCGTCGTCGCCGAGTTGCGCGAAATTTAAAAAATCGTGCGTCAAGCTCGCCATCCAGGTGAAAGCAAAATAAAGGTCCCTATGGAAAGTCGTCGCCACTTTTTCAGTGTAATGGAGAAGATTCTCAAAGGTCAATCTGGTGCCGACGCAGAGGTTCGCGTTCAACTTGTTCGTGTTACCGATGTTATTCTCAGTCTCGATGCAGTACGGTCGCAGATAATAGTCCGTTGGCTGTTTTTTAAAGCCTGGCTTCAAGAAGTTGAAGATGGTCATTTGACAGGCATCCTCGCCGAATACCGTGCGATAACCTAACGAGCTCATTTCTTTCCATATGAACGGACATTCGTCGAACGTCTTTTTCGCATGCTGCCAGCAGAGTTTCTCCAGTTCCGCTTGATTCAAGCCGGACAATACGGTTATGAGATTCGGATACGTGTTGTCGGCCACTTTCGTGTAGCCCAGCATTTCCGCGGCTTCCAAAGCCTCCAGAGCTTTCACAGTCTTCGGCATGCTTCGATGAAAGTTCAATCTTGAAACAGAGTCGAGACCTATCACCAGGATACTCAATTGATTCTTCACGGGATTGCTTTCCCTTATACGCGCGCACCTTTCCTCGACGTCCGCTTTTCGAGGTACAAACGCGTGATAATCTTTGTATATCTTATCTTTCCCACGCCAGCATTCGACTCTGACGAATTCCGCGGTTACTTTGTCGGATTGACCGAAAAAGTAACATTCCTCGTTGTACCTGCAAGCACAGTATATTCATCGACGAACAAATAAATCAACCGACACTTTTGGACTATCTTCGATCGTATTACTAACGTATTGGCATTGTCGTTGTTTCTCTTGCGTTCGAACGCGTTCCAGCAACATTTGATTATATCCGTCGTTTGATTGTAGTAGAGCATTCGCGAGATCGGACTCACATACACCAGATCGTTATTTGACTCGATCAGAGGCGGTATCGTGCCGGCTTTGCATACGATGGGCTTCTCCTTTTGAATGAAACGCACGATCGCTCGGTCGAACGGCTCCATCGCTGGTATGTGGCAACCGCTGGTGCTCACCAAATAGCCAGAATTTGCGATCGCAGTGAACGGCTCCTCGTAATTGTCTAAACAGCATGTTTTACCGATTGTGTCACTATACACGATTCATCAACTCGATCGAAGAGTTCATCGCGAAATGAATTAACGTTATATCGATCCACCCACCTTCCAGAGATTCCTTATCGACACTACCGAAGCGAATAATACGAAACTGTCCAGATGCATAGCTGTTGATGACGATGAAAAACATCAGTAGGAAAATCATTATGCCGATTAGCCATCTTCGTAACCGAAAGACACCTTTCTGCGTTTTAGATTCGAATGCTGATGTGCTAAATCGACGTCCATTCTTCTGCGTGTTCTTGCAGCAACGATGTACTGTCTGTCGAAAGATTATACACACTTTTTCTATTATTTCGCGTTTCAAGCGTAGTAAAAAAGAGGGGTTTGCGCTTACCTCGTCTTGGAAGAGATCGTTACGCATACCAGATCGGACGTGCGTGCTGGGCAAGTTCGAACGTTGAAAGTGCGATACAATGTGAAAGATATACATTGTTTCTTAGAACGCATTATCACAGTGGCGATAGCCCGTTACTAAAAGTTACGTGTATATCTTATCGATAATCCTCGAAATCTAAAATAGATGTATATTCTTTTTTTACGTTAAACGTAGCTGACCGATAAGATTAATATCGATTACCGAAAAAATATATAATACCCACTAAATGGTGATTCCATTTGTACATATTCGTTCAAACAGCTATCGTTGATTTATCTAGGAGAAAAGGACGTATCTCTCATCGTTTCTATGCAGGTGTTAGTGTAGCGAACGCGTTCGTGCGATCTTAAAATTAATACCGAATACGAGTCCGGAATCCGTTTGTGTTCTGTAAAAATGATTATAAAAATATTTGATATAGTTACGTTCTATATTTCCAAGTTTACGGTGTTTCTTACGTTATTATATACCTGTACGCTTAAGAACGTTCGATAAAATAAAGATGATATCGTGGAAGTTAATCGGAGCCATCGTCTATTGCCGCTACGAGTTTTATCTACTCTTCTATTCGTTTCCTCGTAAATTTCGAACGATCCATAAAATTGTAGTCGGGTCATAATCAGAGATACGTTTATCGTGTATTCCTCGGCCGCATATCATAGCATATATCGCGATGCGGCAATCGTAAGGTACGAGGGCTAGTAGCGAAGGCGTCCTAATGCGGTTCGATGCACTTGCCTTATTATAACTCTCTCTCTCTCTCTCTCTCTCTTTCTCTCGTTTTCTATGTACTTTACGGAAGATATGTAGGTTAGATCAGGATCGTGGAAAGAACTGAATTCCTCCACGTGTTTCCACAACGGGCCGATATGTCAATGGATATGTCGTGAAGCGCGTTCACCTCGAACGCGTTTATTCGTTCCGCCGTTTTCTCCATCGCACGATCTCGCGATGTATCTCGAGCGTATGCACTTCCGCATGCGTGTGCGTCTCGTTGTCGCGGAGAGGGATAAATCTGGATGCATCGATGAAGAGTTTTCTTTTCTTCTTTTTCGTTTTCGTACGATAATCCCGCGTTCTAGAAACGATCGAGAACCGTACGAGTGCTCGTTCGTTCATGAATGAAATCTCGTACTCTCCTGCGCATTCAACGCACTCAACAAGAATTCGAACCTGCTTCTTCTTTATTTTAGGACGACCAAGGAGTTTTTCGATGTCCACCGCGAATCGAGCTTCTCGCGAGAACTTCTCCCTTCTTTTTCTTCATTCTAACGTACCTCTTCTCTGCCTTCCCCGTTCCCGTCTTCGTCGGTGACAGGTTTCTCTCATGGAATCGGAGGAAGCACAGACACCGAGCTGATCCTGCAGAAGCAGGAGCCTGCCTGGGAGAGGCAGGACGAGGCGTTGCCGCGTGTCGGCAAACAGCAATTGAGTGCCGCGAGTGAGTTGCGAACGCTGTGAGTCGTCCTTTCGCGAGATGACGGGGAGAGGAGAGAACGGTCGAGATCGACCCCTGGTCGATAGCAAAATGCGCGCGCGCGTGCTAGCGAGTCAGCCTTTTCGTCGGTTGTCCCTTCTTGCGCGGCGTCACCTTTAAATTAACCTCGCTTTTCTTTTTTTGTTTAACATTTATTTTTTTGTTAAAGATATTGTTGGGTTGTTCGGTATAATAAAAATCGATAAGCGAATGGGAAGGTACATTGTTAGTTGTTTCGTTTATTAGTGGTTCTACTTTGCAGATATTGCCCAATTCATTGATATCGTAGGTCAATAATGTAGGTTCTTTTATTACCGACGTGAGGTTACCGATTTACCGAGCGACCGACGAAAACTTTGGTCGATAACGTTTTTATATTTTAGCCAAATTTTTTTTCCAGTTGATGAGGTAGAAATTCGTAAAGATGTTCTTCTTAACGGGATCTTCTTTTTTCTGACAAACGTAGAAGATTCGCACATATGTAGGTATCGTTGAGCCGGGAGATCGTTAAAAAGTGATTTACCTTCGTCATAATAATGGTTTATTGTTGAAGTGATATAGTTATAATGATTCGTAACGTGTCTGACTACAATGATACGTTTTATAGCTAGGGAAATGTTTATACATGGATTATACAATATTTACAGTAACCCGAGGTCCTAAGCAATAATTTTTGGACAATTTTCACGAGACTCGCGGTAGGACGATGATCGGCCGTCTTTATGCGTCCATGTCGGAGAACTTTTTCATTATTCACACCTGAGAACGACTTATGCGACACATATACGACATGTATTTTTAGGTACACATCGAATCACTTATACTTATGAAAAATTTTGACGTTACGCTAACGACGCGCGTCATCCAAACTGTTTTTTTTCTTTTTAATTTACCCGATTACGCTATACTTAATCATAATTATAATCCCAGTTGCTTTTCGTAAAAGAGCTACGGTCCGAGCGCTCTTCAAGGAAGTATTCAATTTTCTTCTAGAGTGCTTATCATCGATTATATACATTTATACGCTAACGCGTTTCGCTTAACGATTTTCGTGTTCACGGATTTTCCATTGAAACGAAAGCCGAGTTACAGCTGCATCGGAAAGTTCCTATCGACGGAACTATAAATAATCGTGGGCTAACTTTCGCGGGACGTACTTTTCGTCTCGCCTCTACATACTCGAATAAATAAACGAATTTATATTACAAAGGATTCCTCTTTACGATTTCGTCTCTTCGAGATAGCGAACTTACAAAGGAACGAGAAAAGTGATTTCTTTTTTTTCGAACGCTCGAGGATATGACAGCGTGGAAGACTCGAAAACGATATACCTTCGCATGGTATATTTAAGAACGAAATACGGTCAACACGAAAATCGTTGAAAATCGTATAGGCGGGAAAACACCGATTCTCGTGTGCGTGTGTGTCGCGTGTTCGTCCGCGTACTTGTTGTTTGTGTACATGTATGTGTTCGTGTCGCGGAAGGAAACGTTTTACACGGCGATGAGAGTTCTATTGCAGCGGAAGATTGGGCGTTCTATTGATAGCGGTAGCGCATGTTATTAATTAGTGAGAAACACGACGAGACTTTATGCACGGCGTTAAAACGAGAGCGCGAGCACTGTGTGCGGGCACCGCGCTCGTCATACTTTTCATATTCTTCGTTCGCACGAGTAAATGACGATATAATAATTAGTTTATTATTATTCTTTTATAATACTATGATACAAGGTATAAGTACATTGGTTTAGTGATTGCAGGCTGCTCCTCTCATATCACAGCGAGGGGCGCTGCCGGGCCCGCCTCTAAATTACACCTACATACATATATGCTTCCATGTGAGCTTTTATTCTCTCTCTCTCTCTCTCTCTCTCTCTCTCTCTTTCGCTCTCACGCACATACATTCGCACTCTCTTTCTCTCTCTCTCTCTCTCTCTCTCTCTCTCTCTCTCTCTCGCTCCTTTCCCTTTTTTGTTCGAAAAAAGGGAAGCTTGACGCGCTTTCGCAAAGTGTATACAACTCACGCATTCACGCCCCTTCGCTCGAATCAATGCTTTTTTAGATTTATATGTATACATTTGTATGTATATATTTATAGAATAGATTTAGATAATCCTAAGTGAGGTGACCATCACTGTCGCGAATGGACGGTCAGAGTGCGAGGGGCTTTAAGTCGACGCGGCACCACGTGTCTTTTGGCTCGCATCTTGTCCGTAACTAACGAAATAATTAGTCGGGCAAGGTAATCGGGCTCAGTCTAGGCGTCGCGTCCTACGAAGCCCCGCCCCGAAACGGTTCGACCTTAGGTGACCCGATCGCGCGTATATTCTTTTCGAAGTCGCGTTATCGAGCGTGTATGTGTATGTGTGTGTGTGCGTGCGTGTGCGCGCGCGCGTGTGTGGGTGTTCACGTGTAGGGGGATTAATCGAAAGAGTAAGGAGCGACGCGAACGGGTCGTTTCGAGATTTTCCCCGGAGTCAAGGTCTTCGGGTGAATTTTGTTGTCCCCTAAGCTATCCGGAAGCAGTCGAATATCGAATCGATCGCTACCTATCGATCGCTTCTACGCGTTAAGACTAGTGTTATAATAGGAACATGATGTCGTCATTCGTCTATCCGAAGCACCACCATCTCGCAAGCGGTAGATATGTCGAGAGGAGAAAAAAGATTTGCACCGATCGTTGACACCTTGCGCATAGAGAATCGATAACGCGAGAACGTTCGATAGCGGTGTCTCGTTTTCGCGTCTGGTCGCTGAAAGAAAATGAAAGAAAGGGAAAAGAAAAGAAAAAAGAAAAACGGTGGCACCGGACAAACTGTTCTCTTCCGATATCGGCTCACTCGAAAATGACGACGTGGTGGGAGCGGCGCTAGAGTCCGTTCGAGTCCCGAGATTCGTTAATAAAAAAATGCAGAGGCGTCGTCAGGTGGGAAGAAGGGAAGAGGGAGGTTAAGGATTTAGGAGGTTGAAACGTTCGACGGTCGCGCACGTTTTACATGCCGTCGACGTTTATCATGGTCACCACTTGTCGCGAACACTTCACTCGGGGACGGAGGATAACATCGGCGAAACTCTCCATCTCTCAATCTCTCCATCTTTCATTTATCCGGAGGAGCCAAGTTTGTGCCACGCGCACGAAGAACACGCGATCCGATGTAATTCGGAGAAATGACGGACGAGAGCAAAGTTTAGGATTAAATCGAAGGATATGTCGAGGTTCACGCGGCGAGTCCTTCGCCTCTTGGAGCCGAGGCTGGAGGCGGTAGTCTGGCAGGCGTTGGTGGCGTGCCACTGTTGTCCGTTCCGTTCGGTCCTTCGCGCTCAAAGTGATGCTGAAGAGGATCACCGGCCGGGCTGGTCGTCCACGACGGCATGCTCGCCGAATTTTGATTGCCGCTGTTCGAGGATGGCGTGCCGGGCGAGTGGGACGGCGACGGTGTCTGGAAGAGCATCGAGCCGGTCGGAATGGCAGGCTTGCCGTCCACCAATGGCCCGTTGCTCGTCGGTGCCATCGGCTGTTTGTCACTGGGGAAGCCTCCCGCGTTTCCGCTGTAGACGGAACCAAAGAGTCCCGCGTACTTTGCTGCGCCTACCGAGTGCGCCGGCAATCCGTTGTTACTTTGGATAACCGAGATCTCGTTCAGCTGTAAGTTAACGTTTACGCCTTCTGGTTAGCTTTATTCGGGAGCAACTACCTACAAAAACGAAAAGATCGTTAACAGTATCAGTGATGGCTCACTTTGCGGCGATACTTTGAACGATACTGGAAGGTGGAGAGAGTGGGTGAAGAACTAACGAAAAATCACGCAATTCGTTGTCACGTTTTGTGTAGGTACTTGTACACCGTTGAGTGCTCTCACCTTTTGTTGAACCCCATTAAGGAATGGCGCGGGTAGATATGGGTAGAAGAGATCCGGCCGTCGCTGGAGGAACTCCGAGTCCTTGGGAGTGATGGGCAGAGGTGGTAGATCCAACGACATGCGTCGTCCTCGCCGAGAGGCTCCGTTGGTCCACATATGGGTGCCCATGTGCACCTGTATCGAAAAAGAGCGAGAATGGCGACTTCAATTCGATCGGGATCACGCTCGGTCCGATTTCAGCGCTAGTCTATCATCGAGCTTTGCGAATTCGTACGTTACGTATTGGCGTTAGTACAAAGCGCTAGCGGCTAGCCGGATTAACGAAGAGTCTCTGGAGCCAGGGATCGAGATAGAGAAAATAGAGGTAGAGGGAGAGAGAGAGAGAGAGAGAGAGGAATTAGATAGGGAGACAGAGACAGAGTGTGAGAGAGAGAGGGGGGTGAGAGAGAAAGAAGTCTTGCGTGTGTCTATACCTTTAAGTTACCCTTGGTGGTGAAGGCCTTCTGGCAGACGGTGCATCGGAACGGTTTGTCACCCGTATGAGTTCTCATATGGATCTGGAGCGCCGAGGACGAGGAGAAATTCTTATTGCAAATCTGGCACAAGTGTTTGCTCGGCACGCCTGCAAACATATACACAGAGTTTCGCTGAGGTGGCCGTCGTTAGATTTTTGATCGCGTTCGTAGCCGAGTTCGACTTTTGTACTTTCGGCGAAGAGAAACGCGTTTCAAATAATCCCCCGAAGGATCTTAAGAGACAGTTAAGATGTAATCTCCGAGGTCGAATTTCGTGATTTCGTATAGCACGTATCAGAAAAAAGCCAAAGACCAGGGGATGCTAGGCGTGCAAAAAAGTAAAGCTAGTTGCGATAGTAAGTTAGCGATGTGTTACCGAGACTACGGCGCCAAGCTTGAAGGGTTAAGATTGCGCTCGATGAAGAAGCGGATAGACTTTCTCAGATATTAACGACAAAACCACTTACTGGCTGGTCTCTTCGGTGCTGGAAGATCACCCTCGGGTGGTGATCTTTTCATCGGGACCGCCGACTCGATAGACGTCGGTGGTACCGGAGGTGGAGGAGGTGGAGGCGGAGGTGGCGGCGGTAAACTCAAATCGTCGCTGCACATAGGACTTCTAGAGCTTTCGAGATCTTGGTTCTGTTGTTGATGTTGCTGTTTCGCGTCGGTGAAGAGATGGGGCGGCATATCGCGTATTTTGTGTGTCAGCATGTGCTGCTTCATGTTACCCTGCAAATTAAAATTACGATCCTTTGTAGATTTTTAACGCGTCGTAACGATTAGAAACTCTTTTATTGCAAGAGCTCGCTTGGGTCGAGGCTACTCTAGGGGAAGGCTTCCCGTCGTAATAATTTCTTATAGCGAACGATCGTGTAGTATAGCGCGTTCGTCCGGTCGAAGGAGCTGGAGCAAACGAAATGGTCACGTGACAGACAGAAATCTTTCTTCGTTCGTTCGAGCTCCGTCGACTCGAGCATGGAACACGCTATAGAGAGCGCGTTAAAGCCGACGGTGGATGAAAGCCGTGGTTCGGGAGTCCCTTACCAGGAAGACGTGGTCCGAGGTGAGAAGTCCGAGGGCGGGTGGCATCAGTGGGGGCAGGCGGACGGTTGAATAGATAGACGTCAGCCCCCGCCCCCCTCCGGGCCCCGTCCGCCCCCGGTTCTTCCGTTCCTCAGGCCTCCGCCGCCTGCGTTTCGGTTTCTCCTCGTTTCCGTTTCCGTTTGTAGCCGTTCTTCCTTGCTCCTTCTGATATCGGTTATTCGTAGGTAGAGCGTCCCTTATGGAAAAGGACTTTCGTTCTTCCGCGCACGAGGAGCATACGTCCGATCCACCATTCTGAAAGTATCGTACAATAATGGCCTGATCCAATTTCCCGGGAGGGGATTCTAATCGCTCGTTTTGCGGCTCGAATCGCGAAGCGCGTTATACAATTTCTCGCGATCGTATTCTTTGTAGCGCGTATTCTGAACATGACGCCGGATATATAAAGGAGCGAAGCTCGTCTCGTTGCGAGACGCAAATGAATTACCTTCGTCGAAAATCCTCGGTCGCATATGCTGCATTTAAAAGGCCGCTCCTTTGTGTGACTTCGATAATGAATCTCCAGAGCAGAGTTGCACGCAAATGTCTTGTAGCAGATATTACACGTAGTGTTTCCACGTACTGGAACAAATTTTACTGTTTAACATCGACATCGGTTTAGTTTCTCGATAGATTTCTTTTTTCTTTTCTTTTATATTTCTTTTAAAGGCAGGCTAGCGCGTTCGTCTTGTCTTACGTATCGTGTACGTGGAAAGATTCTGTCGTAACGATGCGATATCGAATGTTTCGTAAAATGCAACGCTAGTGGCTCGCTATCAAAAGGAATCGTGCTGTGAATTTAATCGAATTTCTATAAGCCACTTTATGACGGACACTGCAATGATAATTATGATATTTGAATTATCGACTTGACCTGGAACGTTCGCAAGGAGTAGGGTGAATATTGTGAATACGACTGTATGTTGTAACATATAATTTATTTAATGAAGTACATGTGAAATCTCAGGCGTTCACTCGGCAAGAAATATCCAAATATCGATAATATCAATTATCCGAGGGCTGAAACCTATCCTTAAATGCGGCTACAATGATACGATTTCGATGTGCGTCACTCGCGAAATAGCATATTCTAGGGTGTGTTGGGATGATACGTCAGAAACACAGTGAGAGAGAGAGAGAGAGAGAGAGAGACAGAGAGAAAGAAAGAGAGAGAGAGAGAGAGAGAGAGAGAGTTGGATAATGCAAAAGTAAGATCGAAAATGGAGCTAATACACCTCGACGAGTTATAACGGACGGTATGAGTGCTAGGTCCGGCTACACCACAACGGACACAGATGTAGGCTTGGAAAGGGTGATGGACGGTGGTCGACGGCAACGAGAGAAAGAGATAGAAAGGAACTTAGAGACAAAGAGAGAAAGAGAAAGACAGAGAAAGAGAGATAGAGAGAAAAAGATAGAAAGCATTAGGATCGCAATCGGGTAATCGGGAAGAGCGAGTTTGGAAGGAGTAAAAAGACGATAAAAATCGATAATCGGATGAGAGACTGAGAGAGAGAAAGAGAGAGAGTGGAAAGGAAGGTGTAGCAGGAACTGCAGCTCGTCCCGATGCTAGCAGCGCCTACCTGCTGGCCCTCCGACAGCCAGGCCGAGCGGATTGTAGGTCGATGTGGCAGCTAGGACTGCCGATGTCGTGAGGGAGGCTAGCGGACCACTGGCAGCCGTGCCAGGGGCGGTGACGGTATTCATCGAGGTGATGCTGTTTATGCTCGGAGAACCCATGGTGCTGGTAGACGGCGAGGAGGAGGAGGAGACTGTCTGCAAGAGGCCTGCGAACATTCCGAAAGGATGCGCGTGATGGGGTGTCGTCTGCGGTAGTGGCGGCGGCGTTGCTGCCGAGGATACCGATGCTGGCGTCGAGGAGGCCCGAGGGGTGAGATCGAGGGGCGCCCCACCACTGGGAGGGCTGTTGCTTTTGTCGCTGCCGTTGTAACGATGATAGGTAGGCGATCTCGTAGCGTTCAAAGTCACTCCGCCGCCGCCGGTGGCCGTCGTCGTGATCGTTCGCACTTGATTCTCTAGTGCGGCAAGAGAGGTCGAGAAAGCCGATAGGGAGATCTCCTTTTGTTCGACCTCCTCGTTCTCGTGATCCTGCTCCTCCTCCGTGTCCGGGATACACCTATCGCGATTGACCTCGCACCTCTCGTCGTCCTCTCTACGATCCTCCTCTTCGTCCTCCTGCTCTTCCACTTCCTCGTTGTGTTCCTCTATGTATCTTGGTTGGTGCTGCTGCTGTTGCTGGTGCTGGAGCTGATGTTGGTGCTGCTGGTGAGATTCCTCCTTAACGTCGACGTCGTTCTCCTGAGCTTGTCGCTCCATCATGGGCTGTCGAGGCGACGGGAATCCTAGGGAAAAGCCCGCGCTTGTCGGATGGATCGGTGGAAATCCTTGAGGTAGGAAAGAGGCCAGCGGATGATGCGAATAGCCAGGGGGGAATTCGTTCACCTC
The DNA here is from genome assembly GCA_032403825.1 of Odynerus spinipes. Lineage (NCBI taxonomy): Eukaryota > Metazoa > Arthropoda > Insecta > Hymenoptera > Vespidae > Odynerus > Odynerus spinipes. Next base: position 3,968,799 of record JAIFRP010004357.1, read on the forward strand.
CGCCGCCTGTATCTGCTCTGGACTGAGATCGGTAGGCTCGCCCGTGTGTAAGCGTATGTGCTGTTGCAGGACAAGTGCGTTGGTGAATTTCTTATGACAAACGGGGCACTGGTGCAGCACTCGAAGCGGTGGCTTCGCCCTATGCACGCCCATGTGGGTTTTGAGGTTGCCTTTCGTGGTAAAAGCGCGCCCGCAGATTTTGCACTTAAACGGGCGCTCTCCTGTATGCGTCCTGTAATGCATTTGCAGGGCGCTCTTGCACGAGAGTACTCGGTGACAGATGACGCATTGATTCGGATCGGTCAGCTTATGCTCGATATTGTCGACGAGCTGCTGCAATTTCGAGGTTTCCGACGTTTTCGTTATTTCGATTAGGCTCTCCCAGGAATTGTCGTTGCTACCGGGTCGCGGCAGCAAGCTGGAATATATCGCCGGATCTTTGGCGGGGTCGACGATCATCTCGGCCGCGGAAACGGTCGGCGTGACGCTCGCGTTTGCGACAGTATGATGGGGTATTTGGTGATGGACGGGTGGTCCAGGGAAGAGAATACCGGCAAAAGACGTTTGAACGCTTCCGCTGCTCGCGCTACTGCTGGCAGGCGAGGCTCCAGGATAGGCGACTATCTGCGGAGGCAAGCGACCGGTCGTACCTCGACTAGAAAGATTCTCCGGTTGTTCCTCGGTCTCCTCGTCCACTTCCATATCACCGTCGGCCTCCAATCTGCCGCTCATTTTGCTGTCCATGCTACAGTCCTCGTAAGTCTGAGGGTGCGAGGGTGGATTGGCCGAGGAGGGTGGCGAAGCGAGATACCGCCTGGTCGTTTCCTCGAAATCTTCGCTTTCCTCTTCCGCGGCTTCCTCGGTGTCTTCGGGTTCTTTCTTCGGCGTTATTCGATCGGTGCCGTCCCTGCTGCTCGGTCGTTGCTGATATTGTTCTTGAAGCGCGGGCGAGCGGTGTTCCATTTTGATCTCTTCCCGTTCGAGTTGCTGTTGTTTCTGTTGCTGTTGCTGCTGCTGTTGCTGATGATTATCGTGGAAGGTATGGTGGGAGTTGGAAAGCGCGGCGGGGGATAGGGGTGATGTGATCGTCGGTGCCGTGGTTACGGGTTTACTCAAGTTCTCCGGTAGCTCTTGGTCGTCGCGATGATTAATAATGGGAGAGCGATAAAGGGGCGGCATTCCGGGCAAGGCGAGACCGAGCGGCAGAGGCGGCTGAGGTGGAAGAAATCCATGGGCCGTGGCCGCCGGATGAAAGGAGGGATGATGCGAGGGCGGCGGGGGCGGGGGCGAAGGCATCGGCCTCTGACCGGAGGCTATCTGCTGGAGAAGAGGCGGGTGGTACTTGTCGAGATGTTCGGGGACGGGATTCGGGTTCATCTTAACGTGCGGAAATTTAGCCGTGTGTCTCTGGAAGTGGACCTTCAGGTTTCCCTTCGTGGTGAATCGGCTGCCGCAGACGTTGCATTTAAAGGGTCGCTCACCTGTATGGGACCGTATGTGGATCTGTAGGGCCGAGTCGCTGCCAAAAACCTTGCCGCAGTAGCGACATCGGTGTTTGAAGAAATGTTCTCCGCGGCTGCCGCCTGATTTCGAGTCGTACGGCGAGAGTCGAGAACCCTTGCCACCCCTGAACGCAAGTTCGTCCGCAAGGTTGTTTGCCAGGAGTCCTTGACTCGCGTTGTCCAGGACCTCTTGCGCTCGCTTCTGCAACATCTCCAGGGTATTGGGCTCGTGAAGCGGTGGCGGATCCGTGTTAGTTATTATCGAGGAAGCCAGGGACGAGCTTATCGAGCAGAGCGGCGGCATCTGATGGGACAACGCTAGGCTGCTACTGTTGCTCGTCGTCGGAGTACTCGAGGAAACGTTCGGAGTCGCTTGCAACGGTACGTTAAGAGGAGAGGCGCTGCTGCTCGGCGTGGGTCGTTCTTGAGGCAGATTCGGAGTGACCGGCGCGGGCGAGCTTTGCTGGCGATGACCAATACCGGGCGATCGACAGGAGGGTGGCGAGGTCAACGTGGAGAGCGCCTTTGGGTGCAGAACAGGAGAGGGCGAAGCCTCCTTGCCGCTCGGTGGGTCGCCCGTCGACGTTTGTTGCACGGGCTGGCCGTGAGTGATAGACAATTGTTGTTGCAGTTGGCTTATCAGCTGCAACTGAAAAACCTGCTGGTGCTGTAGCGTGTAGAGTGTACTTTGTAGAAGAGCCAAATCCTGGAGGGCTGCCTCGCTGTCAGCGCCACCGGCGAGTGCAGTGGCCGCGAATTGAGCGACGGCAACCTTCGTGTTTTGAAGGGCTTCCAGTGTGACGTGACTAGTACCGGCCGGTGGAAAGATCCCGGCGCTCGCTCCACCCTCGACAAAGTTATTGTTGTTCTCCGCGTCCTGCCGATGGTGCATTTGCTTGCGCGAGCCCTCTTCGTCCTCCTCCTGCTCCTCCTGCTCCTCGACGACATCTTCATCCTCCTCCAAAGGATCCTCTTGATCCTTCTCGTCTTCGTCTCCGTGATGAGATCGAGCTGCCGTGAGATCGACGGCCTCGTCTCCTCCTCCTCCACCAACGCCGCCACCGCCACTCTCCTCGCCGTCCGAAGTGAAATCATTTTCTTCTCCTGTAACAGAAAGACAGGGATGTTCTTGTAACTATGCTTCGTTCAAGAACTTTCATGTATCACGACGAACGCGAACAGTCAAAAGGCCGTGCCTTTTAAAGTTTCACTTCACGAGCAACCGAGCATCAAGGACGCGAGAAAACGATAACTCGTGGTTTCATATTATATTCAGGACATACATTGCGACCGTGATAGCATGTTAAACGAAGGAGATAAAAAGTTTTCTCGAGCGTGAGAATCCTCGGCTCTTGTCGCGAGAACTTCGAAACGGACGCGAAACAATTTGTGGCTCGTTCGAACGAAAGTCGGAACAAACGATCTATGGATATTCGGTAGGTTCGAGAGCGTAGCTATCGCGAAACGGAGAAACTTTTCCAACGGTGGCGGCGACCACGACGGCGAGGGCCGCTCGCCATTTGTGTCAATGATAAAAAAATGTAAAAGCGCGCTCATTGGTATTCCTCGTGGCGAGGGCGAAGCTCACGATTAATCTCACACCATTTCGTACTAACAATAAACGCAACGCTCGCGGCGTCCTTCCATGCAAATAATGAAAAATGGAAATCGCGTGATTGCTATTCTCCGCGTAGAACGTTAGACGCGGGATCTCGGTGTTGCACCGTTCAAATCGAATCTTAACGATCGATCGATTCTCTCCGGTGCACCATTATCCATTCGATTAACACGATTAATTTGTTGTACTTGATATCCCAGATAAAGGAGAAGAATATTCGGGCACCGTCCACATTCGAACGCGGCTCACGTGCGAACTCGAGCGCAAATTTTCAAACACTTTCAAAGATACGAGGCGCACTGCTTCCGATAATATAAAACTTTCTCTGGATCGTCGAGATGCGGCGATTCATACCGGAGGATCGGCCGGAATAAATCCTTGTCGCGGGTTGGCAGCTTTTCTCCTGAGATTGCCTAATGCCACGGCACTCCAGGCGACGCGTTATGCTCCATCGCATGAGCTGCATGACGTTGAAGGAAGAAGAAGAAGAACGCACTCCTATTTTGCAATTTCACGTCTTCGTCAGCGGCAGCAACTTCTTCTTCTTCTTCTTCACTACTTCTGTTCACCTTTGAGAGAGCGAACAAACGCACGGCGGCATTCGTGCGCGAGCGAGACGATATCTCGCGCGTCGTCGGCCCAAGAATAAAGTTACCGTCTCTTCGCGCGTAGGAGTACTCGCTTCTCCGGTGTGTCTGCGCTCGCGCGCGTGCGTGTTCGTGTGTAACGTTGTTCTTCTCCGCCAGTAGAGCGCCAGCTCGCGGCGAGTTCCGTGACGGTAAGAGGAAAGGGGCGAGAGAGAAGCGAAGTGGGGGAAGCGAGTTCCGCGTACTCGTAACGATCGAACGCGACGGCTCGTTGCTAGCGGTGTCATCCAGCAAGGACGAAAACCGACTGATCGCTCGGTAAAGAAGCAGGCTGGGCATAGGTAGGATCGCGCAATACCACGGTACGCCGGCAGCGGTATCCCCACCACCGTTCTTGGGATCGCCAGCGATCGTGGCGTCCCACTATCCGCCGTGCGTTCCACCACCACCACCAGTAGTAGTAGTACCAGCACCAGCAGCATCATCACCACCACCAGTACCGCCACCACCACACCGTGGCGGCAGCACACGAGGCTACCGGCGACGTTGCTTCGGTTATGACAGGGAGGCGGCGCGATTCATAAATCAGGGGAAAAGGGGCGGCGCTTGCGCTAGCCACTCACCGACGAGTTATTAATTATTATCCGACCGTACCCGATGCGCACCCTCGCTATAACCACCCACGCGATCCTGAACCCGTTACCTCTCCTCTTCTGTGCTTCCTCTCCTCTCTTTCTCTTTCTCTCTCCCGTTTCTTCTACCTTTTTTCCTTTTCTTTCTTACTCGTCTCCGATGATTCGACACCCACGCGATTGGAGGCGATTTCTTGGACTCTAACGCGAGTCTATATAGCCTCAGCCTCTTATTGTAGCTTCGCGATAAGCCAGTAGGGGATCATAACTAGGTAGGACGTCGTCGGCTTATCCATTTGCTGCGCGAAATAGCATTAACGCGATTAAACGCTATCGAGTGCGAACATCGGCACTTCCTCTACGGCTTCCGTGCCTCGATCTTGGCTTTAACTTCTACCGTTTGCCGTTTCGCGTAATTTCCGAGCGTTCTAACGAGCTAGGGATGCTGATATTGCTCGGGTCAGGCACGTTCTTCTTTTAGCTTTTTTTTCGTTCTAAATCTGTGTGACCGGTTGTACCATAGTTTACGGGATCTCGGGAACATCGAAAAGAGAAGGTAGAGTAGGTCGTCTTTTCAGCATGAACGCAATCTCGACAATGGCGCTCGGCAAATACACCGGGAAACGATTTACTGCGTCGTAAATCATAAACTCGTAGGGTAGACTCTATGCAAGACGCTTAGCGAACCTCTATCCTCTCTCTCTCTCTCTCTCTCTCTCGCTCGCTCTTCCCCTCTCTCCGTTTCTTTCGCTCAAGGAAGTTTAACAGAGCCGCACAACTTACGGACTCTCGTCGGGTGTCCGCGAATGGGCAACAATGCGATAATGGGTCGGAAGTCATATTTCACGTAGACCGTCTCCGCAGCAGCAACAGCTTGTCCAGAGTGCTTCCTGTTTCAGGACGCGCATACGTTTCACCGCTAAGAAACTACGAATTTGCTTGAGACGGTTCGTGATGGACGATCCATTGACTTTCACGTGAGGGAGTAGAAGAGAGAAAGAGAGAGAGAGAGAGAGAGAGCTCGTGTCTCCTTGGGGTCTATTGTGAATCCCGTAGACATCTTTCTTCCGTTCTTTAGTCTTATCTCGTTTCCTTCTCTTCCCTACGACCTGCTAGTTTTTTCTTTCCACAAATTTTGGTAGGTCACCGAGAGACATAGAGTAGCGCGGGGTAGTCCGTCCAGAGCACAGCTTTCCCGAGTACAAGGTCGTGGTGTCGCGCGAGGAAAGGGGCTGGTCGATAAAAGCAATGACTGAAGGATCGGCCGGGGGTCGTTGCTCTCGTTAGTTTCGAGTCGCGACGAGTCACGGCGCATTCGTGCTGAATACAAAAGGGATTCGTATTCGTAGTGACGGGGTCGAGTCTTGTTTAAATAAGTTAGCAGTGGCGAGTAAAGATGAAGGGGAAAGGTAGGAGGAAGGGTGGTGGCGAGGGTGGTGGTAGTAGTAAGAGTAGGAGAAAGAAGGGGGTGAGAAGGAAGAGGAGGAGGGTGGGGAGAAGCAGCGGCGGAGAAGACGAAGGTGGAAAGGAAAGGGTGGTGGAAGCGAGACGGAGATAGAAAAGTGAAAAGGGAGCGAGGAGAGAAAGAAGCTCAGCGAGGGAATTTGCACGTGGCGGCTCGCGATTGGCTCGCACCTGTCTCCTCGGACCGCCCTCTCTCGGTCGCGATCGCACGGAATGCCTACATACCTAATACGCTTTCTTGCTTGCTCTCTGCATACACTCCGCTTGCGGCGTATCGCGTGCATGCGAATGCACACTTTCTCGTCGGCCGAGTGCACGTATTATTTGCGAGGCGAGGTGTTGGTGGCGTGTAATGAACCACTACCACCACCGCCGCTATCACTACCACTACCATCGCCGTCACCATCGGCAGCGGCAGCGGCAGCAACGGCAGCAACGGCACCACCACCGGCACCCCCTCCTCCCACGAGCTCGCTGCACGCCAACTTCCCCTCCACTACCGCCCTCGGCGAGGCTCGCGGACGTCAAGGTGGTAGGGAGGAGGAACAAGCAGGAGGGAGTTGGCGCGAGTTGGCGGAAGGTTCTCCTTCGCTGGCCGGAGAAAGGGCAGAGGATAGATAGAGTGGATATTATACTTTTGTGCAAGCTGCTTGCTTGCTTGCTTGCGGGGGAGGCTCGAAGCAAAATGCCGGAGGAGGAGGAAAAGGTGGAAGAGGAAGTGGTGGGAGGGGGAGGTACGTGGCCGCGGTTACGCGCGGTTAATCTATCTCCTGGTAGACGCTAAACTGCAAGATGGAGGTTTCCCTCCATTGCGATTGCCATATTTGTAATCGAGAATCGATGCTGCCGCTGGCTTTTCGATCGAACGGCCTCCTTTGTTCCTCACGAGTCGATCTATCGTTTCGGAAAAGTATTATTCATACCCGCCACGACGATCCGACTTGTTCGACTTTTTACACCAAGGTAAAAAGTTACCGGGTAATAGAATAGCAGCATAGGTAAACTTCAATCGCGATTTTATCGTTCCTATTAGCTTTAAACGCTCTCGACGCGGTAGAGGGATAGGAGGGACGGAAGGAGAGAGAGAGAGGAGCAGGGCCGGTACGATGTACGAGCGTGGTGGAGTGATTGAAAAGCGCGCGTTCGTTAGTCGATCGACAAGCCTGAGAGAGAACGTGTTCCGAGGGATTTCCTATCTTCGGGCCGAAAAGGCCGGGAGGTTAGGCGGGGCAGGGAGAAGCGAAAAAGAAAACGCTCGGTAAGTACCGTGTAATAAAGTACGAGGCATGGACGACGGAGAACGCGCTCGCGCCAGAGAGAGAGAGAG
>JAIFRP010004357.1:3981239-4018155 GCA_032403825.1 Odynerus spinipes
AAAAAAAGAAGCGAGGAAGGATTTTACATTCGCGAAATAAGAGGTTGAAATAGCGAAGGTTCGCTTTCGGCCTTCCAATTTCTCAAGGATCTCGTCATTGTCGAGAGTCGATCATCGCACGCGCGCGGGCGATGACGCCTTTGATTTGTGGACTATCGAGCAACATTCTAGTCCGGAAACGAGCGTTCATATGGAACGAGGAATTAGAACGCTCTCCTCGAGGTTGCGCGCGAGCGCCTTGATTTATACACGCGAGTTAAGTTATATCGCGACAAGTATGAATGAGCCATTAAGATCCGGTAATTTTGTTCGCTGCAAAGAGCAACTACTACTCGCTCGCTCGCTTTCGTACCTACGTATGTATATACTTGCATATACATATTAGTATAGGCATGTATATGTACGTAGAGGTCGGTTATTTATCCAAATTGCGCTACAGCTCGGCCCGTTTCGTAGGAAGCAGTACACCCGCGCGCTCGCGAGGATGACGAGATCCATCCCATTATCGTAGATTTTAAGCTCGAGTCCGCGCGCCGAAGAAATAATCCTTTTTCACGAGGGAAGCGCGCGCGCGCGACTAGATTCGCGAGATAAATCTCGCGAGCGCGTCTCCGAACGCTTTAATTCGTAGCGTCGATCCCGTGCCTCGGCAACGGGATTTCCATTCAATGAGAAGATCGTGTCGAAGATGAGCTCGAGCCGGATGGAAAAATCCTAGATACGAATGGCCCGATCGCATTGTCCTGTCGCTTTCGATCGCGAGTGTCTCTCGCGGAAGCGTTTATGGGAAACGCCATTGTAAATCTGTCGCTCTCTCTTTCTCGTTCTCTCTATGAAACGGTTCGCGAGGTGCTAATAATTCCTTTTCACGTAGCTTCGACTTTTTAGATGGCTTTGACCTTCCAGTGAATCCCTTTGGAAGAGGCGCGACCACGAGAAAGCTCGAAAAGCCTCGTGCGATTTATTCGCGAGGATTATTTCGAGAACAAGTAAGAGAGAGAGAGGGTGTATACGAAATATATGTGTACGCGGCGCGTACGCGAAAGCTCCTCCGAGAAGAAGAAGAAGAAGAAGAAGAAGAAGAAGAAGAAGAAGAAGAAGAAGAAGCGAGAGGAGCAGTATACTAAATAAATGTCGTTTTATTCGCACGTCTAACTCAATTAGCTCGGACGTCATAGCCATCCGCGAGGACTTTCGCGAGAACGCGTTCGTCATCCGAACTTGGCCGGGTTCTGAAAGCGCGCGCGCATTGGATTCGATGATTCTCCCGCTACTACTACTGCATTTCTCTCCCTCTTCATCTCTTTCCACTGACAAAAGCATCGAGCGATAAAGGACATAAACTATTATGAGTGTGGGCGCAGACTAAATATACCGATGTAAATATCCGAAGTGAAGAGGGTGGCACGAGGAAGAGGAGACGTTTAGGCGTTCCTCCGTCACAGCGACGCCTTCGAAAACCTCTCCCACTCCTCCTCCCTCTACCTCTCCTCCGCACTTTGCAAGAGACCGGATGCAATTTGGCGATGGAGAAAATACCGACGACGAGCTCTCCGCGAAATAGGACGCGACTTATGAGACGATTTGCGATTAGCGCCTCCTCTCTCCCTCCCGCAGTGCTTCGATCGAAATTCGTTTTAACCCCTCCCTCCTGGGAATTATAACCCCCGACAAAAAAGACGTTTCACCGTTCGATATCGCGGTCGAACGCGTTCGTAGGTTATCGCCGGGTGCAAGGACATCGTTGATCTCGTTCAAATTAATCTGACCTAGATAATAAATGCGAATCTAATTTAAAAGGGCTGCATCAAACGCGAACGCGTGGGAACGAAAGACATATTCGAAAACCTACAAGTTGGGAATACCCGCAAGTGTGATCTTACATAGATTGGCTCCTTCTTGACGAGTACGGGTGAACATTTTTTTTGTTTATCATCGATCGATACGCTCGGTAGGATCGAAGATCGTGATTCTCTGGCTCTCTCTTCCTCTTGACACCCTGACGCCAGATGACGAAACGTTCTCTCTCCTCTTCTCTTTCTTTCCTCTTGCGCGTAGCACGTGCAGTTAAAACGAAATCACAAAACAAACCCAGAAGTTGTTGGTGGCGGGTTTGGAACGTCTGGAGGCAGGCAGGCGAGCAGGCGAGCAGGCGAGCAGGCCTCCTCCTCGCCGTTTATCCGCGCGTTACTCGACGACGGAAGGACGTCCGCATTGCGAGTAAATATTTGAAGATCTCAACTCGTCGTAGTCGTCGTAGTCGTCGTAGCCGGAGATCTTCTTCTCATAAAAACCGCGGGATATTCCACATCGACGTGTGCGTTCTCGACTTCCGACGCGATCGCGTCTGTTTCTCTCGAGAAAGCTTCGAGAGCTTCTTTGGAGAGATTCCTCCATCTCTCGTTTATTTTCATCCCTCGATTTTCACTATTTTCGATAGATCGCTACTTTTTCTACCGTCGCGCTTACGGTGACGCGAAGTAATCTGGAAATACGAGAATCTTTGTGGACAAAAAAGAAAAACTTTCTGGTTTCGTGAAAACGTCGATGTAAGGGTTAAAAGCTGTAGGTAATATTCGGGGAGGAACGCGTCCTAAGTTATGACCGATACGGAAAATAAGGTCTCGATCCCGAGGGAACGGAGAGCTTCGCTCGCAAGCTCGCTCGCGCGCAAGCGCGTAGCGTAGTAACGTATCGGCCGACTTCTCGGAATCTCGCGGGGCATTATGTTATATGGGTATAAATAACCGAACGGGAGCAATAATACGTAATAATATATCAGTCGGGATTTTAGTGCCGTAGCTAGGTCGGTCGGCCCAACGGTCGTAATTCATCGCGCGAGCCACGGTTCACCCTATATCTATATACGTATAAACATACGTGCGCTCTTTCGTACACGTACGTACCTACATACATAGATATATACGTACAGTGCTCACGTGACTTCTGCGAAAAAGCTCCGAAAGCTCGCGACTGGCGTATGCATTACGGCGTTCTTTTGACACCTTCATCTTCTCTGCCGTGTCGACGAAAATAATTCTATTTTCAATCGTTCAAGACTAAGAGACGTCATAACGATTGCTATTATACGATTATGAATTTTTTTCTTTAAGCGGAAATTCCAAGGCTGGAATTTCGCGCCTGGAAAGTGTTCGAAGAATGCATCGCGAGGAAAAGAGAGATAGATAGATAGATAGATAGAGAGAGAGAGAGAGAGAGAGAGAGAGAGAGAAAGAGAAGAAGTAGCTCCCGATCGAAAACAACCCCTTGGACCCGGGTCGAGTCGGGGTTAACTTGGGTTCGGTTACACGAGAGAGGGCCGGGACGGCAGATTTCATCATAATAATTTTCCAGGCCATTAACTTGGACGGGGGCGAGGACGATCTGCTTTTGCATAAGGAACTTAACAATCTTTCCGGCACGGTTAGGGTCGCGGCCATCCCCCGCGTGTACGCCCCTCTACTTTGCGAAATTCGACCGAACGAACGAACGGTCCAACTTTCGCCGCGGGAACGAGCAACGAAACTCTTGTTCGTTGTTCCTAGCAGGAAACGGTGATCGAATTACTTTTAAAAGTAGCTTCTTGTTTGCTCGACTCGCGCGACGATTTTTCCGTGTGCGTATATAAGACGTTGAGCAATTACGATACTTTTAAGCGTGTAAATTTATACGCGTCTCGAAAATGAGGATTATTTCTCAGCGAAATCGCTCCGGTGCGAAAAAAGCCATTTCCTCGACGAGACGGTGGATGGTGCGTCTATAGATATAGATATATATTTTTTCCTTTTTTCGAAAGGCACTCTCGGGTATCGAGGATATCTTTCAATATTGACAAACCGTAAGCGTGCTGGGACTAGCGTTTCGAGCATTAATATTACATTATATCAATAAGGGTTTGAAAAATCTGAGGGGGTAGCGGCAAACGGATGGCCGTCGTTGAGGTTTCGCGTTACTCCGCAAACACTCTCGCCTTCCCTTTCTCCCCCTCGCGCCCTTTCCGTTTTTCACCTTCGGGCGAGAAGATATTACGCGCTCGAACGTGATATCGCTTTTCCCTGGGCCTCTCGACTCGCGCTCGGATACTTTAGAACCCTCCAGGCGATTGATAATTCACGGAAGAGCAATCAAAATGATATCGCGGTATTACAAAGTGGCGTCGATAAAATGTTTGAACGGCGGTCGTTTGTAGCCTCGAAAATTATTTCTTAAAATATCGAGTATCGACGTTCCAAGAAGTTTCGCTTTAATTCGGTAGGAAAAGGCAAAGTTTCTCGTTAAAAAAGATTTAAACGCACGGATGTTAAAGGTGCACGAAATCGCGTACACGCATCGAGATTCATGCGATCGTCCACGGATTTCTTTAAGAATTCCAAGCTACGCGCTACGGCTATCCACGGGCGACATCGTAAATCCTTAAATTCGTCACAACGGCATATAATCGCGGAGGTTTATTTAATAGCCCTCGATGTATCCGGTAATCGCGGACGAAATACAAACGAGTACGGGAAGGATGGACTCCCGAGGTGATCCGCAAGGTCGTATAGCGAATGCCAAGGATCGTGGGGATCGATCATCTTGAAGAAGAAGAGGAGAAGGACGAAGAAGCGGTCTTCCGGTGATAGAAAATCGGCTCGAACGGCGAATAACGCGGCATCCGGCTTTAAGCCGATGGCTGAGCACGCGCCACGGTGGCTTTTTTCGGTTGGGAAGGGAGAGAAGGGCAGGGAAAGGGAAGGGACGGCGTTCGTGGCCGATACGAGAGCGCGAGAAGGAAAGAGAGTAGCTCGCAGCCGAATTGTCGGAGAACCAGGGAGATATCCGCGGCGGATTCTATTTATAAAAATGCATTTCAGACGAATAGCCGAGTGTACAATAGTGATGCCTTCGATGTCACTGGTAGGTCGGGGGAAACGCGCACGAGCGGAGAACGCGGACGGTAACGTGTAGCGAGAAGACGAAGAAGACGAAGAAGAAGAGGATGAGGAGAATGAGGAGAATGAGGAGAAGGAAGAGAAGGAGGAGGAGGTCGGTCGATAAATCAGGAAGCTGCAACGCTCCCCCTCCCCGAGCGTAGATCAACCGAGGGGGACGAAGAAGCTCGGAGAGAGAGAGAGAAAGAGAGAGAGAGAGAGAGAGAGAGAGAGACTCTCTTTTATTTTCACTTCGCGTCTCGAAAACCGCCGAAACGAAAATAGCGACCGAGAAAGTGACTCCCGAAGCTCTACGCGCGCATGCACGCTCCTCTTGCCGTATACCCACGCTCTATATACGCCCAACTTTCGAATTCTTCTGTCAGAACTTTGTTCACCGGCACGCTCGTTTCTCGATCTTCCTTCCATGACCACTTCGTCATCCTACTCGCGAGCGCCTACTTTTTAATAAATCCTTCGCGACGTCTCGTGTCCTCCGTCTACCCTCCACGTCTCTTCTTTTCTTTTTCTTCCTTTTTCTCTTTCACCCTTTCGCGTCTCCTCGGTAATTGGCGTCCGATCTTTTTCGTGTCTCCTCTACGTGCCAATAATTCCGTCTCCCTCGAACTTTGAATCTCCCCAAAAAATAATCGTGTTTCTATCCAGTATAAAAAAAAAGTATAACTCGACGTTAAGTGTTAATAAGACGAGGTGCGAAGAAGTCGAAGAAGAGAGAGAGAGAGAGAGAGAGAGAGAGAGAGAGAGAGAGAGAGAGAGCGGGTCGCCGGAATTCCGTCGAATCGATTTCGCATTACCGTAACATCGTGTCGTTAGCGTTAATGAATAACATCTGTAGCCTGTACATGTGTGCCGGGACTCTCTTCCTTGGAGAACGACGAGACACGCGGTTGGGGAGGGAGGTAAACATCTTAAGAGACTATCGTATCTCGGATGTAAATAAAAGAACGTCCGTCCCGCACGCGTTTCACTCAGCAGCTCGGTCTATTTTTCTTACACGTGTTCGTCCCGCGAACGAGACTCCGTTTCGATCGAGAGACTATGTCTTTCCCTCTCATTCTCCTACAGTTTTCGATGCTTCCCGTGGGGAATGAACTCGGTCCTCTATAATGCGTTTCGCCGCTCGTATCGAACGAATCCGGGATATTATACGCGCTGGTGGTGCGTCGAGTTCGACGCTCCGATAGTATGTAAACATTCGTTTACAAGTATTTCTATAAAAATATATATTACATTTATCGCACAATCATTATGAAAGAAATATTCCGACGAACGTATGAATGAGAAAATTCGCGTAAACAATACACGTTTACTTTCCTACACTCGCTGCAAGCTTCCAAGAGAGTAAACAGAACGGGTCACGCGGATAGCACGTTCGGGTTGCTCACAGAAACATCGCTCTCGGAATCGTGCTCATCGTTGCGAAAGAAATGGGTTCTGTGTTTCGTGCGGAGAGAGGAAGGGTCGAGCAGAAGGGTATGTCGTGTAAGATATGTTTATTGGATGTCCATCTAGGCCACCCTTGCAACGGGGACACGTAGGAAAAACGAGTATCGACGTCATCGTTCGAAAGAGACCGAGCCGATTCACGAGGAGAAGTCTCACGAGGGATATCGCCGAGATTTCGGCTGGATCGTAAAGGTTATCGAGTCGAGCGTGGTCAGCTGTTCGAAATGACGAGTTACGCGACTGTATGAGAGATCGATACCGAAGCGTCGTTACACTTTTTTCTTTCGGTTTCCCATCAAATGAAAAATTCGTCTAGCGAATTTTATCATATTTATTTGAAAAATTGAAAGTAATTAAATTTTTTCGACGAGCACATGTACTCGTTCAAGAGTTTTCCCACGATATACGACTCGTCGATATATTAATGAAACTTCTGTAGCCATCTTACCTACCTATAAATTATCGTCACTCCACACGCATTAAGCTAATAGATCTTCGAACGAATCTCGGTTATGCAACGGGATCTTCGATGCGATGTACTCGAACGTGTCGTACGAGATCCATTCTCCGTCTCTATCTCTTTCTTACACATAGGCGAAGATGTACGGAGTCGGAAGATCCGCCGTACGAGGTTAAAGAAGAGGACCGCATCGATCGGTGCTGCGTGACACTCGCAACGGCCAATTCGAAAGCACGAAAGGACGAGCCGCGGCTAATTGCTTGCTGCTAATAAAAAGCTCTTCTTCCTGCGTCTTCCACTTCAATGTTATGGACTTCAACATTTTTCTTCGGTCTCTATCTCGCGACCTCTTCGCTGTGCTACTCGTGCGACGTCCTTAGATACATCGAGAAGAAGACGCGGAAAGAGATAGAGAGAAAAAAATGTGTGTGTGTGTACATGTGAGAGAGAGAGAGAGAGAGAGAAGAAGAACGCCTATCTCCCACTCTCTCTCTTTCTCGTATATTTTCATCGTCGTGCCGTGGCACGCACGCGAGAGCACATGTCCGGCACGTATAATCCGTGCGCGCGTGTACGTATGTACCTACGCATGAGAAAGAGAAAGAGAGAGAAAGAGTCTGGCGAGCACGCTCGTTTCGGTCGATCTTTACGCGGCTGTAAATCTAATTCCACCGACGCCGATAGCGGCTGCTCGTCGTAGGACGAGTAGGTATCTACGTCTTTCGACGTGTTGTTACTTTCTCAAAAAGTCTGACACCTAGGCGAAGGAAAAAAGAAAGAAGCAGTTCAAGAAAAAAAGTAATATTCGATGTAAAAGTAGCTAATCGACGGTGAACGATTATGGAAGGCGACCTCGACGTAAACTTCTGACGGTTAACACGATGAACATGCGGTTTATTATCCTCGTTATGCACATCTTATAAAACGTTCTCGTTTATAAGGTTAATATAAAGTATAAAGCGATCTCGATGTCGAGAGCGATGTTTCCTGTCGTTGAAGGAAGGTGTGTGGAAGAGAGTCGGAATCGCGCTTATGCAAGTGTTGTTCTAGAAATCGGTACGATTTCATGGGTAGATAAAACTTCTCGCGAAGTTGAAGAATCGACGGTACTCATGAATAGACTAAGCGAGGAAGTAGAAAAGCGCGTTTATCGATCGCTGCGTTTCTTCGGAGTATGAGAAAGAGAGAGGGAGAGGGGAAGACGCGATGCGCAACGCGCACACGAATTTTGCGAATTGTGTCGTCGCATGTGACATGTAAAAGAGAGAGAATGAGATTTTCCTAACGCCATTTTTTACGTAAAATCGAGTCTCTCGATTCCATCGAAAGAGTGTTTATCTCGGCCCGATCCAAAAGTTATTTTTACCGTCCTTTTGCCTTGTCTTCGGTCATTCGCACTTCTTAAATCTTTCCTGCCGCTTGTTAAACCTCACTCCTGGAGATTCTTAAAATCGCTGCTGCATCGGATCAGCATTTCCTTTTTTCTTCTTTTCTACAAGTAGCGTCTCTTTCTCACCTGTCTGAATTTTTATCCATTCGAGCGTCAAGGGGAAAATACCGAGGGAATGCAAAGTTTACGAGGCTTTTTTTCTCGAATAAACAATGAAAGACCGGGTGGGTGACTGGGCAAGGTTGTTTCTTAAAATTGATTACCTTTCTTTCCCTTTCTATGGACGACCAATGCCACTGTCGAAGTAGATCGAAATTACCTTTAATTTTTAACTTTCCCGTGGAAAGAAGACGAGCGTCCCTATAAAGGACGATCTTTATTGTATGTGTTATGTGCATTCATCAACGTCAATTGTATGCAGATCCGTACGGCGTCTTTTATCCTACGCCGAGAGATAAAATGTAGAACGCGGAGGGACTCGTTACTGCATTTATTAAGTGCGCTTCTTCGCGTGCTTTGCATTTTCTTACGCGCAAGGCATCTCGACGTCCGAGCGTACGAATGTAGCTATGTAGATATACGTTAGTATAAAATCCAGAATCCAGCTACTAGGCTATATAGACGTACCGAGGTACCCACGTATCTACGTTGCTTTTTATATCCGAGCGATAATACGTCCTGAATTTGTGTGGTATATACGTGAATCTGGCATCGGTTACGTTTGATGTTTATGGACGATAGATCGTAATATCTTGTACAATGTATCTCCTATCTATGTACCTACGTACGTATGTACGTAATGCACGTACATATGTATTTATATCGGGCATAAACGGATAGATACATATATGTATGTATAACGCGACTCGAGCGACCTCCATTTTGCTTATACGATGATTAATAAAACGAGCAGGTGCAGCGATCTCTCGAATCCTTCGATGTACCCCGATAATCAGGCCAGTGGGTGCTACTCCTGGAGTGCAAGGGTGAAGGGTGTGTCACGAGTAAGAGTAGGCGGAAAGGTCACAGTTCGCGTAACGCGTGCAAATAGCGGCAACGTCCTATTCTTTCGCATAGAATAATTGAGAACCAACCGTTCGGTAAAAACGACGATGGGCTGAGAGGAGGGATAAAATAGTCGTGTCAAGGATCTTTCATTTTTCAGTGCAGGTATCATACGTCAAAGTCGGATTCCTCACGATTACATATGCCGAGATGAGGCAATAATTTCTCGAGAATTCTCGAGCAAGCCGAACGATCGGTCATTTCGTCGTCATTAAACTTAATCGAAGTGGTTACGTCTCGGACAATGGGAAAAATCCCATTGCACGGTACGATCGCCTATTTAGATCGTTCGTTAAAGGGACCCACGCTATGTCGTACTTTTGAAATTTACTATTTTTTCCGAGGCGATCGTACGGATACGCGCGCGCGCGCACATACACACACACACACAGAGAGGACGATTATTTATCCTCGCGTATATACACGTCATCTCGTTCGAGCCGAGCTGGAGATCGATTCAATGGGAAACTGCCTTCCTCCGTCGGCCGGCGTAATTTACATGTCTTGCTATCGATAGGCACGCGGTTCCATAATCTGTAATTGGCCAGTGAGCTCTGATGGACGTCCGATTGGATATCCAGCAGGTGTCGGCTCGAAAAGGTCGATGGTTTCTGTATTCGTTAGAGAGAATATCAGCGGAGACTCGATGTATCGATATAATTTATATAGAATCGATCTACATTTTATTAGAAATAGGGAAAAGAAAGAGAACGAGGAGTGCACCGCTTTCAAAGATTTCCTTGTTTTTTTTTCTCGTAATGATCGCTAAAGAAAAGTATCGTTTACCGAAGAATATTTTTAAGAAGAGCGACAGATCGTTTCTCGATTTTTAACTCGAACAATACGTCGAGGCTTTCTCGAAGAAGTCCTTGAAGCGTGCACGGCAGGATATATAAAATTCGATACCCGCTGTATGACAGGCAAAGCGAGGCATCCTGCGGATGACAATTTTCGGTGGGTATTACACCCCTCTTACTTCTGTCTGTCCGTCTATCTCTCTCTTACGAGCACAGTCGAGCCATTCAGGCTGCCGGACTTCATTGTGCCGTTCGTTGTTTGCCAAGGTAATCCTGTACCAACGAGCAAAGGAGGAGAACACGAACCTGCCGCGGCTCGAGAAGGACAGAAAAAGCTCGACCTGGTCCCATAAGGCCGAGCTACCCCGCAGGAGCGGGAACGAGAGCACGACCTCCCGTGCGACAGGACGCGACAACGGGACAAATTTTCCGCCATAGAAACTCCGAATGGGGAAACGGCGGTCTCGCTCGGTCCTGGCCGTGGGGCAGAAACGTATTACATTTTAAAATGACAAAAAGGAGAGCCCGGCCATTCTCTCTCTTTCTCTCTCTCTAATAGTTGCTTTCTTTTTCTATACAATTTCTATGGGATAATATAGGGTGGTGTATACAGATATGTATACGCGGCTCCTTTAACCATGAGCGCATCCAATATCGGCCCTTTTAAGCCGTATACGTGTGTCTACACGAAAGTGCTCGGTGCAGTCTAGCGAAAAGCCGTGTGTAAACATACGGGATCGTTCCATGGCCCCTCCTGTCACCGTATTCCCCCTCTCCATCACACTGCCTCTCTCTCTCTCTCTCTCTCTCACTGGAATACCTCCAACGAGGACGGAGATCTACCGCGACATCCTGTCAATCTCGAGTCACCCGTCGAACTCGCCGCTGTTCCTTCGATCTTATCCGATCTGGTCCTTCTTCGAGGAGATCTGTACTTAACTACCATGGGAGGAGGAGATTCGGGAACCTCGGGATTCATAGAGCCTTTAACGTTCTTTCTACGTTCCTTCCTTTCTCCCTCTTTTTCTTCTACTCGCTCTATTCGCTTACACACTCCTAACAGAAGGTTCGATCTCCGATCGCGGTTAATGACGATGTTCCTTCGTATAGTAGGAACGTTCCAACGATCGGAAGATGCTCACCGAGAGTAGTTGCCGAGCGGAACGTTCCGTTTCTCTTATCGTGGATAAATATAATACGGGAGAAGCTACAGTTTCGAATAATTGCATCGGATACGGGATCTTTCTGTAATCGCCGAGCCGTAATGGCCGCTTTGCCGTCTTTTAGCGTTCTCTCCGCGGAGTAATAAGGCGGTTTATAAATCAGTCATTGAACGAGGTTGGGAGGGGCGAGAGAGGGAGAAATATGCGAGTGCCGTATAGACAGAGATTACGATTTCATGGACGATAGTCGACGGTTTTATAGGTTGACATTTATGCGATCCACACGGATATTTCGATATGTAGGCGTTGCATCGTCCGTGGACGAACGATTACGATGCTCTACAAGAGACTTCGTCTAACCTTATCGATATGTGTGGACGAACGCGCACGTACGCACATTAGTACGTGGTGTATGTATCGGTAACGTAGTTTGCTTTATTACGGGCTAAGGTCGAACGTGCATCGATACGTTTCCGATCTATCGGCTCTGTCAAAGAGTACCGTCTTCGTTCGTCTTGGATTCGTAACGAGAGAGGCGTATCTATTGTCTCTTTCTAGAAATTGTATTCGTCGATATATTAGCTCGGCTGTATGGACCATCATTCATCAAGAGGTAAACGTTCGAGGTAATTGGAGAAGCCGAGGAGCTGATGGAAGGGGTAAGAAAAAATGGCGCTGGGAGGACAGCGAGTCGTGCTTTGACCTGTCCGACCATTGGATAGACAAATAATCGCTAAGTGGGTAGGCAAAGGAAGAGAGAGAGAGAGAGAGAGAGAGAGAGAGAGAGACAGCAAAATACGAAATACAATAGGAGAGATGAGCGTAGGTAGGCATAGAAGGGTTGGTTCGTAAGGAAGGACGATGGCAGAGAGGGAGTAAACTCGAGACGCGGAGAGGGTTTGAAGAGAGAGGTTCGAAGGGTCGAGTTGGCCGGTCGGGAGCACGGAGTGCCACCTTATTGGTCGAGAATTTAACCCTCTTCCACCTTTTCCTCCCCACCACTCGAAAGTCGCGTCCCTATGCGTATGATATGCTAACGAGCGCATCAACGGGCCACGCATCGAGGGATTCTACCCCTCGCTCCAGGGGTTGGCTGCTTTTCCGAAAGGGTGCCATCCTATGAGAGAGGGTAGGCATCCGTACGCATAGGCATCCGAAAATCCAATCCTTCCACGCATTAATACCGAGGAAGCCACGTCGATCGTATGATTTCTTTCGGGTTTGCCGTTACGCTACTCTCTTTCTCTCCTCGCATTGATATGACATCAGGAGGGTTGAATTTCGGTACGAGCCTCGGAGGTGTCGTTTATACGGCATCCTCGACTACCCTCGTGGATGTTCCTTCTATCTCCGATTGGGAGCGATTGATTGGGAAACGAATGAATTTTTTTAAGTTCTCGATCTATATAAAATCAGCGACGAGCTCGATTAATTGTACGTACGTCAATTTTATTCTTGCTACGAAGGAGAAATAGATGGGGTATAGAAGATAAACACAGAATGGACTAGGGGGCCTGTGCTATTCTTCGTCGCGGTGTCCATTGAGCGGATCTGCATTGATACACGATACGCATGATGGCTCTCGTCCCATTATATTCTCGAGAAGAGTATATAAACAGTGTTGTAACAGATGGCGATTCGGTTCCTAACACGCGTCTCTCTTTTTTTCGAATTCACGTAGCAAAGTTCGCGTCGCGGTTCCTTTAACCCCGAAATTAACGTGTCGTTGTCGCGTCGTTGGCTGGACGTATCCATCGCTCTCTTGGCGATCGACCGAGCGAACGAACGAGCGTTAAATTCGACCGTGACTCGTCTAACTAGCTCGAGAACGTTAAGGTTAGAGAGATGCAAATTAAACTCGCAAAACTGGTTAGGCTCGGTTAGGATTATTAATGCTTTAGATATATACAGAACGTTTTATCTCTTTTCTCGGTACTTTCGCTTGGATCTCGATCATCGGGAAGAAAGGGAGAGTGCAGCAAACGGAGAGAGTGAAGGAGACGGAAAGAGAAAAAGGAGAAAGCGAACGTCGAGTCCTTTTTACCGAACAGCGGCTACTGTCGCACGAGGGTTGGAGCCTCGAGACAGACGGACGATATACTAAAGAGGGAGAAAGAGAGAGATGGAAATAGATCGGTGAACGAGAAAATAGCTCGAGTAAGAGAGAAAGAGAAGAGAAAAAAATCGAGATGCTAATCTCCCATCGCGTCGACGGGGGAAACTATGTGCTAATGCGATCCCATTTAGCCAAGTCACCCGGAAAACGGGACACCCGCCCTGGTTTCTGTACAAGGAGTGCCCCATCCCTTCGCCCCACCATCCTCTGTCCTTTCTCGCCGCACACGACACGCGTGACGCGCGTTTAAGCAAGTAGGAGGAACTACGAGCAGAGTGAGAGAGAGAGAGAGAGAGAGAGACGGCGATAGAAAATTCGTGATCCGGTAGAGCCGATCATAAGGTAACTTGGGATCGCCAGCCAATGACACAAAACATGGTGCGTACCTCTCTCTCGCTCTATCTCTATCTCTCTTTTTCTACCTCTTTCTATCTCGTCGCGGAGAAGAGGGGAAGTCCCCCATTAGCCGCTCATCAGCCTCCAGGCGTTGTCGATGTTGCGGTGGCTGCGACAGAGTACCAGGACAGTCTCTGTTTCTCTCTCTCTTTCTAGCCAACGCCATTGTGCCGATTCGTACGATCATCATTATTTCGCGATTCCGCTCCCAGATCCCAGGATACGTTGCATGCTCTTGCGCGGCCAAGCGGAAACATTTGGACATATTGGAATACGTGCGGTATTGTGTCGATGCGATTTGCTCCTCTCTTTATTTTTTGCATCGTGTAAATGCAATCTCTCTCTCTCTCGCTCTCTCTTTCTTTTTGTTCATCCGCCCCTCGCCGATTTAGCAGCATTTTTTCTTGTCCATTCTTTCCCTTATTTAATACACACGTAGTTGGTTCGCGTTGGTATTAGCACGAGCACCGATGTCATCGTTCCCACAGCCCAGTCATAGGTGTTTCCTGTCCTCGACGATTATGGATCTCTCACCGTGGGGAGCCTATCAGTTTTGCGACTATATCTCTCTTGCTTCGAGACGATTTATTAAGGCTGATTTCCTTCGTTCCTCTTTCCCGAACCTCGGCGCTGACCCGATTAGCGAGTTTGTACGTACGAATGTACAACGCGTGTATCTTTGCCGTTTTATTTCTCGTATAACGTTGGTCTGCCCTTTCGCACGGGGCTAATATTTTATAAACTTTCACCATAAAAAAATATCAATATACTCACGTCTACGCGGAAAGAGAGAAAATAATTAAAACGCGGTTTAATTACGACGTCTTATCGTGATACGACGATAAAGATGTTATGCTTTTATAAGCATCGAATAAACTGGTTCGGATTTTCAAACGAGTCCGTTCAAGTCGAACGCGACAGTTCTGATCGGTACAACGGTAATAACCGCAATAACTTTTTTTACAGCCGTAATAATTTTATGGATAATCAGATCTCAAAGCCGTGTAGTCGGGAATCATTCGGGCCGTGGAAGCTTAATGACTCTCTCGTCCAGTTTTATAAGAGCAAACATCCTTATACGCACGCAGGGTAATTTTAAACGAAGAACCGAGCCTTCAAGGCGAAGCGTCCTAAGGGCGTCCACCCGTCTATTTCTCTTACAATGTAAATCCTCACGCGAATCGCTTATATATAAAATCTAATGGACGAAATCGATCGGGTAACAGGTTCTCGACGGGATCTCGTGTCTCGCATACGCACGCATACCACTCGGGTCGGGCATGAGAAAGGAGCCCAGATAAAACTAACGAGTGCCGTAAGAAGCTTTCAGCGATATGAATATTAATATGTGTTAGGTCAATGTTAGAGAGAGAGAGAGAGAGAGAGAGAGAGGGCTTGAGCGACGATGGGTTTGGCAATTAACTTCTACCTCTCTCTATCTCTCTTTCTCTCTTTAACTAACAGTACATACAAGCGATGTATACAACGAGGAAGAAGAAGGGAGGAACAGAGAGAATTAGCGAGCGCGTTTTGCGCATGGAAGAGAAGTGACAGAAGGTGGCGCCGTTTGGCAATAAGCCCGCGGCTCCGCTTGGGTTTCGATTCGACTGAGCTGGTTATTAAGTCTATCTATCTATCTATCTATCTCTGTGGGACCCTTTCTCTCGTAGGAGGGTCGGGACGCGACGTTAACGCGAACGGCCGTAACGACGAAGGCTGATAACCCTTTTGCCTCGCGCCAAATAATATGTCCCCCTTAAACGGTGTCGTTTGATGTGTCGTCGCTTCGACGCACATTTTCCGCGCGCTTCTCGTCGCGGCCAATTTCGACTGGGAGTCGTCCCATCCTCGCACCCCCGAGTTTCACCTCCTCCCACCCCTGAAAGCTACATCCGAGCCAGCCAGTCAGCCAACCAACCAGCCAGCCAGCCAACGAGCCAGCCAGCCAGCCAGCCACCGAGCTTTCTCCGGGCCACGCTAATCCTCGTCAGCACGCGTCATAATCATCGTCTATACCCCTTTCTCGCGGTAGGTAGGTACGCGTTTTGTCCCTGTAATCTTCCGATCGAATCAAAATGAACTTTTCGACGATTCCCTTATCGCCCGGACCGTCTACGTTCCGGCTCGATCGACCGCTAAGGTCATTTGCATGTAAATCATCGACATAATCGGCTTATTCTTTAATCGATGATCGCTTCCGTTCGATTTACAGAAGATATCAACGAAATTGAAATATAGATACACGTTGTAGATATATGACTCGATGCGATCGCTTTATCACGAATATCGGCGAGCATGGGAAACGACTGTCGAGCCAATAATTATCGCGTCGATGTGTAAACGATAAAAATATAAGTACGAAAAAGAAAGGATGTAGAGAAAAAGTTTATCTCGGATCTTTCGATTTTCATCCGAACGAGGAGAATGTTATCTCTCATGGTCGATCGATGCCACCGCGTGTCCGGCCGTTTCTAATACTTGGCAGCCGATCGACGATAGGACATTCGAGTTTGCTTCGAAAGCGAGCAGAGCCGATGGATATAAGCGCAAAATACGTTTGCCAAATATCACGAGCATCTCTATCGAGAGTAATATCTTAATAAGGATCGGCTAAGTGAGTTTTACGGGTCGTACTGGAATACCGATCGGCATGCTCGAAACGTATACAGCTACCGGTCGTGATCGAGAGCTCGAATCGCGCCTCGCATCGCTAATGATTACAAATCGTCGACGATTATTAGCGATGATCGCCGGACTACACGGACCCGGCGTGCGTCTCGATATTATAAAGTTCAATCTGGTTATTGGATGGAGGCCTGCTCCGTTCTGGACATTGAAACGTTCATTTGGCTGCCGGCCAATTGGGCTCTTGCCCTTCACCCATGCCAGTGAACGATGTACGAAATTGGTTTCCCTGTCCGAGCGAAAACTTATTCTCTTTCTCTTGTTCTTTCTCTCATTTTCTCTATCTGGCTTACGCGCGAAATACGAACCATAGTTATGATTTTCGAAGACGATCTAACGAATTCTTCAATAACGATCGAGAGATCGATTATAGTTTTTTATTTTTCTATTTTTTTTTCGAGAGAGAAAAGCTAGCCTTTCTCTTTTATTTCACGAGTTCTCGTACGACATAAGCATCGCCATCGTAAACAAAGAGTGGGTGTTATGGACGAGCTTGCGCACAGGTGCTGTAAGTTCTCCGTTCGGAGGGGTAGACCGGACTTGAATGAAAGTTATGACGATGAATCTCGTTGGTAGAGAGGATGAGAAGGAGGAAGAGAAAAAGGAGGGGGGGGAGGACGTTTAAGGAAAAAGAATGGAGGAACGGGGACCATGATTCTGTGCTCCCATAGTCCCAGGCGTATCCACTTACAGGTGACACTATGGTGGTAGTGGCATAGTGGGTAGATTTTGAACGGATAATAAGATTCGGTGAAGTTCTACGACGAAAATCAAATCCTTTTTAAGCACTTGACGTATTTACCGCGTATGTAATGTACGTAAGTACATACGATGTGTACGAATACAAGAAAGGAGTGCTCGCGAAAGTGGAGCACGTTTTGCTAATTGATTTTAAAGTTTAGCGTCGGTTCTTTCGCGGAGAACGATCGTCGATGATCCCCGCGATAATACACGAGAAAGTTTAGCGATCGTCGAATCGTCGTCGTCGTCGTCGTCGTCGTCGTCGACGTCGTCGTTCGTTCGTCCTTGTAAGCTACTACGATCGTGTGAGTTCGAGCGAACCGCTAATTGGCCGGAGCAGCGGAAGCGCATGGAAGGAGAGTAATTTGTTGCCAATTTCACGTTGATTTTGTCCATCTACCGACATCGACGGCGAGACCGAATAAATTTCAAGCAGGAATCGATATTCGCGAGGAAAAACCTATCGTTTATCGAGCACTCTATCGATAATCCACGCGACCTCCGAGGGTTTCGCGAAATGACATAACTAAATTTTGCGTTTAGGCATCGCTCGTAAAAATGATTATGTTAATCGTAGTTATTACGCGCTAAATCGTACTGGTTTAATTGGTCCAATTAGCGGCTCGGTATCGGTAGTTAACGCGTGCCGGTACAGGCACATATATGTGTATACCTACGCATATATTACACGTTCATGGGCGACGTATATGATTTTTGTTTGTTTTTTTCCTCATCGAACGGGATATCTCACGAAATTAAGTCTATGATAACGATATCACCCGGATACTTACGCGTATATCGATAGTCACGCAAATTGATACAAGTATCGCGTTAATAGGGCGATTTATTGCACGTGGCTCGATTTTATTGCGTTTTATTTATGAGAGTGCAGTTACGCTCTCGCGTGTCACGGTCGCCCAAAGTGCTGACCGAGTAATAAGCGATACTAATTTACTTAATGCACTCTATATCTCCGTCTCTTTCTCTTTCTCTCTATCTTTCCGCTGAAATGCGAAATCGCTGCTCGGAGTTTAAGCGAAATTAGGTAATAACGTCTCGCAAGCTCGAAGTCGGAATAAGGGATCTCTATCTCTTCGCCTCGTCTCGGTAAAGGAATTTTTTTCTCGGTGTTCGAATGGCGGCTTTCGTATAAATTAGTTTTCCACGGCATCGCGGTGAACATAAATAAGAGGAACATAAGCGATATGCTATTCGTTGCCGCGAACGTGGACGCGGATTCGATCGCGAATTCCATCGCTCGTATACCTAATCCATAGGTCAGATCCGGACAAGCGGTCGATGCGAGCGCATCTTTGCGGTGCCGTACACGCCGTTAAGGACAGATTATTGGACTCCGCTCGGAGGAAGATTCTTTTTTCTTTTTTTCTTTTTTTTTTATTTCGACTTCGTCGTTCGATCGACAAACGATCCTGCGGGAGTATCGGCGACGACAGTAACGATCAAACCGATCGTGGGTTTATTTTCAATATCACCGGCAGGAGCAAACCTCGTTATTTTAATTTCCACTGGGAACAATCGCGAGGAGCGAGCTTATAATTGGACGATATTATATCGCGAATGCGTTAGCGCGTCGTAACGCCGCCGGTAAGCGCGCGTTATCATTGATCTTACATCCAGTTATTCGCGTTCGCTAAAAATAGCGGGCAATCAGAAATAAGCCGAGCGCAATATATCCAAAGCTTTATGAATATTTACCGTCGACTTTATCTGCACGGGTGAACGGCGCGCGGTGCTATTCGACCGGTCGTTCGATATTTTATGAAATGGTTCCTTACGACGATGCGGCGGCTCCCACGATGAGTGTCGCCATCTCACAATTTTTATTTCGCATCTCTCCTGCACTCTAATTCGGCGCACACGCCTCGTCCGTGCAACGTCGATTTCGCGCGTTTATAAATATCATCTTGGGTCGTTTAGACGAGGGAACGTCACTACCACGGAGTGCTCGCCTGTCTTTTCAAAGTGCGATCGCTCTATTACGATATCAAACGAGAAAAATGAGAAAGCGAGGGAGTTAAAGAGACTGAGAGAGATAGATAGAGGGAGGGAGGGAGGGAGGGAAAGAAAGAAAAAGATGCCGGACTAAATTTTAATATCTCTCGATTCACGCGAATATTCAAGAGGAGCTTCTTTTTACGATCACTTTTCGAGATCAAGATCCCCAAACGCCGTCGCTTTACGTCGACATTCTATCAAAGGGCTCGGCGTATTCTCCAACATTGTCGTTTTTGCCTCGGGCCTAGAACCTCCTCTTTACAAGCCGTCTTCGCACGAGCCATTCAAGAGAGCCTCGACGAGCGTGCTTCGTGCCGGCCTACGTGACCGTTTATACGAGACTCCTGGGCACCCTCCGGGCCACTCGACTCGATACGCTGTCTTGAGTTTATTTTTTTTAATATTACCGATCGCATTACCTTCTTCGCGGCCTTTTTTTGGCTGCTGTTGCTTCGCGGTATCGCTATAAATAAGAGTATGCGCCAGGCAGCCATTAGACTTTGTAAAAATCGTATAAAACTCGAATCACGTTTTATGGCGTGACGCTCGTCAAAAGATGCGAGCAATTCGAAGGAGGAAAAAGGGGAAGACGGTATCGGAGTTGGCGCGAAATAATTACTCCCGATATTATTTCTATCGACTCGATCGCGGCGTTTCTGTCGCCGTTATGTCACTCTCCCTCGAGAGAGAGGAGAGAGAGAGAGAGAGAGAGAGAGAGAAAGAAAGACAGACAGAAGAAGAAGGAAAGAAATGCGCGATGCATCGTTACAAACCCTTTACGTACATACATACCAAAGAGAGAAAGAGAGAAAGAGAGAAAGAGAGAAAGCTCGTCTTCCTGCAGCGTCCTTCGTGCAAAACCTGGTGAGCATTCCTTCGCGGAAGAGGCGAAGGTCGCCAATTATCGAGAGGCGAGCCGCGAAGGCGGCTTAATGCGATCCACTATGACGGGTCATATTCAGAGCCCTTTTTGCTCTCCTCTCGACGTCGCTACGATGCCAGGCGACGATTCCACGTCGGCGTCAAAGAGCACCGACCGCTTCGTAAATCCTACGTTGCTTGCTGCTGTTGCTGCTGCCGAGCTCTTGCTTCTGACTCCCGAGAGCACTCTATCTCTCCTTCTCTCTCTTTCTCTCTTTCTCTCTACTGTTCATTCTCGATACTTCTCGCGAGCTGAAACTCGTGAGATCCGAACGGAGATCTTTCGTCCGGGTGACCGCTACGCCGTAATCGTAATTCCTTAAACACGTTCCTTGTAAAGCGAGAAGCCTCGTGAATTAAGAATTGCATCTTTTTAATAGCAACGGTAACGGCATTAAGGCGAGTTCGAAAGAAGAATGAAAAAAATCGTGATTTTTATGACGATCCTTCTGCTTTCCCATACAACTTTTATTAATCTTTGTTTCTCCCGTTTCAGACGATCGAGCGGCTCGACGTATGGATCATTCAAGGAACGAGCTGGACGAAGGAGTCAACGATCAACGCGAAGGCATTCCACTCTCCGCATAGTTTGCGCGCTGACTCGTGAGTTCGTTATTCCGAATAATGCGTGAAAACGAATCGCGCTTTATTATCGTTATGTCACTCGTTGAAATGAATTTCGCGTTATAAATAGAATACGCTCGTTGTTTCGAGCGTATGGCGAGGCAATTGGCGAATCGTTACCAAAGAACATTATTTCGGAGCAAATCCTATCGAATTAAAGAGGAAGGAGTAATTTATCGCGAAAGAGTTTTCCCTTTCGTATTACTCACAAGCGATACGTCGAATATTTATTAACGCGACACATTAATCGATGACATACGCGTTACCTACTCGCTGGTAGATATCTCACTCATCATAGCTACCTCATCGTTCTTACGTAACGAACGTACGTACTACCTAGCTACATACTCGCGTACTATGTATGCTCGCGTCATCGTGGCGACGCTGACGCGACGAATCGTTTCGTTCCATTCTCTGTTTCTCAGGACTTTTCGATGAAAGAGAAAAGAAAAGGGTTTTGGGTCCGGGCCGGTGTCAACCGGAGTCATCAATTTTTCAAGATTCTGGTCCAAAAAGATCTTGCCGAAATGCAAGCGTTTTTTCCCCATTTTTTTCTCTTATTCTCCAATGCGATCGTCGAGAGGAGACGAAGGTGGAAGAGGGACCGTGCGCGTGCAACGAGCTTTCGTGGGAAGCACGCGCGAGCGCGTCACACAAAGATAGAGGCTAATAGTTTGGGGTTGGCAGACGAACGGTCGCATACGCCCACGCGTTTCCCCGCATTCGCGCGTTGCTCACCAAAAATATTCACTCTCGCGACAAAAGGGCAAAAAACCGGTAAGTCAGCATCTATGTTCTCTCTCTCGCTCTTTCACGGACACTTGCCGCGTCTCTCTCTCTCTCTCTCTCTCTCTTTCTCTCTCGTGCACGCTTTGCCAGCCTCTTTTGCTCCATCTATCCGTTCGAGCTCTTTTTTGTTACCCGCTCTACCTTTATTGTCCTCGCATTTTTCTGATCGCCTCGCCCGTTGTAAAACCATCGGTTCTGCATATTTTTCCGCCAGTCGCCTTCGTTCTCTCTTTAATCGCGTTAGACACGATAAAATATAATAATGCCTTCGATCGGATTAGAATGTAATTAAATTAGTATACGATTATCATAGCTAATGAGACGAATGCGCGTAACATTATTGCAAAATTATCCTGCGTTTTTTTTTTATCAGCCGGAGATCCTCCGTGACAAGTAAAATTTTTTTCCTCAGACGCGAGGACGGTTTTGACCGACGAGACGAGCGCACGTATACGCCAATCCGTCTATACACACGTATCTCTTGTTTTGCGACTTAACGCACCGGCTCGATGACAACGATAACAAGTCGCGCCGCGTACATCGTCGAAGAGTACCGTTGTTTGGAGTAACATCGGCAGAAAGAGAGATAGACAGAGAGAGAGAGAGAGAAAAAGAAAGAGAGAGATAGAGAGAGACGTTGTGTGTTCAAGGCGGCACGGCGTATATGAGCGTCGAAGATATTTATAATTTTGTATATTGTTGGAGCGAGGTCAATTCATAGTCGACGTATTCGCGCGTAGCGCGCCGGTTGTTCTTAATTCGTCGCGAATTTAATGGTCTCCGAAATGGAAACGATCGACCGTCTGCTGTTGGTTAGAGGCATCCCGAACTGGTCGAAGTTTTCGAAAAAAAAAGAAAGAAAAAAGGCGGACCAAATAGTCGCTTGTAAATCCGCTGGGATAATTAAAGCGACGAGTACGAGAAGGAGAGAGAGAGAGAGAAAGAGAGAAATAGACGCGCTTGCGAGCCATCCGTCGTAGAAATGACGGTCTCGCATTATCTTTAGTACGATCTACGTAGATTTATCTCTACGGGGGTATGGAGCGCGACACGAAATATGAATTAGTGAAATGAAGAAATTACAGTCCGTAACGGAGTCCGTCATCTGTTGTCTCGTTTACGAGCCAGTCACAAGTTCAGCGTATCGCTGCGCTGGTCGAAACATTGAAGTTTCAAAAGTAAAGTGTATCGAATATTTTTGTTGTTAATTCTCAAAGCGAAAGAAGCTTCGGAAAGTGGACTTATTAATTCTCACGATCGGTCTCGATCGATTTCCTTTCTTCACGCTAAATCATCCAGCAACCCGTCGATCGTCGGATAAAATAATACTCTAAAAAAGAAGAGGCAGCGAGTCCGATCGTTACCGTCTCGCATGAGAGCCGTTTCACTCTTTTGGCGAGCAGCGAACGGGCAAGCGAGCGTTCTGTGAATGAAAAGCGTAAAGAGGAGGACCGATCGAGCGAACGAGTAGGAAAAAGAGAAAGATAGATAGATAGAAGGCGAAAGGGTCCGCTAAAAGCGCAAACCTCGATGTCTTCGGCACCGGCGAGTAGAGGAAAAGAAAGCCAAAAATATCTAAATCGTCGAGGCTATCTCGTTGCGTCGACGGAGCGGTATATTTCGACCGGTACTATGTTCCTCTCTCTCTCTCTCTCTCCCTCATTCTCACGCACGCGTATTATCCGCCGAAAGTAACAGTTTTCTTTCCGAAGGAGATGCTCGCACGAGTGACTCCTCGCGAAATCGTCGCTTGCAGGCTTGCCGCTTGCCGCTCCGTATTATTAGGATCTATTAATATGAAGTCGGTGAGAGAAGCCGATATTAGATTGCGCGTACACGCTTACTAGAGTCTTCTTCGTCTCGTCTTTGTCGTCTTTGTCGTTAAGTAGATACTCCGTTTGGCCGGGGACGCTCGCGAAGAAATTTTTTTTCCTCTTCCCATTCCCGTTACATCGAGGATGACGCATCAATTTCGTATCGACGTATACCTCACGAGTTATCTAACGATAGGTGACTCTAACAGCACCGTGGACGCCACTGCCAATTCTAGTTTGAATTTACCGCGTGGCTCGCAGGTATCTACTTTGTATACTCGTTCCTCGCGATCCCGACTCGATACATATCGCGTGGCAACGCTAGTACCTCATCTTTCTTTTCTAGAACGAGCCAGAGATATCAGCCGTGTATACATATATGTTGAAAATATTTATACAAACTTTGTACCTATCGCACGCTTATCGTTAGCATGGCACGTTCGCGCTTTATTTACAAGCATTTTCGATTTTCTTTCTGACTCAGCTCGGACTAGGGAAAAGAGGAAAGCCGTTCATCATTCTCTAATATTATCTCTCTCTCTCTCTCTCTCCCTCCCTCTCTCTTGTACTCGTCTACTCTTTTCTCTTCTCGGCGAAGCTACAAAACGCTTTACATTGTTTTCGAAATGGTTAAACTTCTCCCCGGGAAGGGTGGAAGGTGGTATGGAGGGGGTTACCGAAGGGAAGGAAAAGTGGAAAAGGGATGAAACGAGAGGGAGAGAGATACAGAGAGGAGAAGCGAAAGTGACGGCGAGAGGGAGAATTAAAAGTGCCGGAGTGGAAAAGGTAGAACGGAAAAATCGAAAGATCGAAGCTCGCTCCTTCTCGTTTCGCGTTTACGCGAACGTCAAGACGACGGATCGAGATATCGGACGTGGGCAAAAAGTCAAAGAAAATTCAAAAAACTCGCGTACTTGTTGCGCGCGCGATTTCGTGGCAACCCGGGCGACGACGACGACGACGACAACGACGACGTTTTACACGCTGCAGTCTCGCGTGACGTACCTCACCTCGCTCTCCTACACGCTCGCGCAAAAATGCTTTTCCTTTCGATTTTATGCAAATCCGTATCGCACGCTCGCCAGCTGAAATACTTCTATCGTTACCCGTAGCCGAGCGACTAGTAGCGAATCGTTCCGCAAAACTCATATTCGATAGACGAGCGTCTTGATCTCTTCTCCGAGTTTTCCTGATACGCGAGATTAAAGTTTTTCTAAGTGCACCAAGAATAACGCGGCACGAACGTCTAGCAGTATGGCAAAAACCTGTGATTTATGGTTCACGGATTTCGAATAAAAGAAATCATGATAGTTCATGTGAAATATCAACGTTTCTTGCGAGAATCGTATGTTTGAAAATTATCGCGACGCTCGGCGATCGGTTTAAAGTCCGTGTACGAACGTGTCTCCTTCTAATCTCTAAATCAGGCTGAACCGGACGAAGCGAGAGAGAGAGAGAGAGAGAGAGAGAAGGAAATGGAAGACTCTCGACCACGTAGCACGTTTACCGCCATTATTTTAGACTTTCGGAACACTTAAGTCCAACAGCTTATGTCGCGAGCTACGGGAAGCTTCAAGAAAAACCTTACGGCTCTGTATTTTCCGGAACGAAATGTCTTAGCAACGCCTCTCGAATATCTAAAATGTGGATGAATGGTGCTCGCGGTGGCTAGTATTCGTACGAGGGCTCTCTTCGTTTATCGATTTTTTTCCCTACCCCTTTTCATATCATTCGTTTTTAAATCGTCTATCGCGGTTTAGCTACCGCGTTACCGAACATTTCCTGACACCTCTAATCAAACATAAAAAAACACACGTAGGTATGTTCGTTTCTTTAGAACTGATCGTAACAACAAGGTTCGTTCCTCGAAGTAAGAATTTAATCAGTGTTCGTGGTCGAACGCGAGAAGAAGGTACACGTTCGAGAGCACGAATCGAAGACGTGCGACGTTTTCTCGCGATTATCGATAGGAGCCGATCGCTATGGAGCTTTCGATGGAGACACGCGTCACGTCGCGAGCCTTTTCTCGAGGAGCCTCGAGAGAGATAGAGAGAGGATGAGCGTGTGTGAAAGAGAGACACGGAGACAGAAAGAGAGAGAGAAAGAGAGAGAGAGAGAGAGAGAGAGAGAGAAATCGTGTACGGCGCGTCGTGGCGACAAGGTGGACGCGGTCCGACGGAAGGTGAATCGCCAATCGAGTTTTCAAGCGGCGTTTAACGAAGCGTTCACGCCGTTTTGCCCGATTTATTCGTTCGGCCGTCGTTCCTTTTAATCTTCGACGAGGTTCGCGCCACCATCGTGTCTCGTCCTTAACGACTTCCTCCGCAGGAATTCACTTTCCCCTTAATACGCGAAATACAAGCTAAGGTAAGTCGTACTCGCGGTGTATACTCGTATCGTCGAATTACGATCGCCAAAGGCGATTCCTCCGCTTCTATCTCGGTGTTAATCGAGTGATCGTTTTTCTAAAGGTTCTTTCGTGCGCGCGCTCGTGCACACACACGGGTGCTCCTATCGCGATCTCGTCGCGAACTCGTACGACCGGTAGCTTGGTAATAATAACCAAGGAGACGAGACGATGCTCTCGGTATCCGTTTCTTTTTAAAGTTTCGTCTTTCTCGTTTCGTCCGCCGTGGAGCAAAGATTCGGTGTAAAAACGTGAAGTATTCTAACGGCCAGCACAATTTCGCGGTCGCCGAGACTAGAGAGATAAAGAGAGTCTCGGTAGACGTCTCCTCTCTATACTCTTCCGTATTCTTTTATCTCGCGAAGGGAAAAGCACTCGGGACGAAGGGAGAACGTAAATTCGCGTTAATCAATGATCTCACTTACGGGTCTCGTTAACGACGACGCTTCCAACCGGATCGATCAGGAGAGGGCCCTGGACAAGATCCTCCTCAAGGTGGGCACGGCTCGGTCGGGCCTGCTTTCTCCGTGACATCCCTTCGACTCTTTGGGAAATATAATTTCGCGCACACCGTTCCTCTCGCGCTCTAGCGCGATCCCGCAAGGGGATTGGGGCTGCGGCGGGCGGAGGCTGCGACGTGTCTTTGCTGCTGCTACTTCTTCCGGCTCCTTCGTTGTCCTCTCGTTGCTGACGTTGCTGCTATCGCAGCTAGCTGCCACTGTACTACGACCGACGTCGATCCGGACCTACCACTACTATCTCCGTTACTACTACTACCGCTAGTGAGTAGTACTCGCTATCGTTCTTCTTCCTTCCTCGCGAAGGACGCTCGCGTAGCACCGACGATGAATCGAGATCGAAACAAGCACCATGTCTCTCACTTTACTCCTAGACACCGATTCGATACTATCGAGTTATCTCTTCCTCTCTTTCGCACGGTCGAAGCCCTCGGGGAGTCCTCGCACCTCCCAAAGGCAAATCCGCACCCTTGACGATTCCATAGGCCTCTTCTCCTTCTTCTAGACGAGTCCCGGTCTACCGCTCTTCCACTCTTGTTGACACCTCGATCACTGGGATGAATTGGGTCTCGAAAGAGCGCTCGCCAGGGAGAGAGAGAGAGAAGAAGAGGAAAAGGAAGAAGAAGCAGAAGTAGAAGAATAGGAAGAAGAGGAAGGGATCGGCCAACGGCCGTGTCAACTCGGCCAGTAATCCATAGAAACTCTCTCTCCTCGATAAGACTGCCTCTTTACCCCCTAACCCATCCCCCGTGGAACACCGATTTTTATTATTTGCTATTATTTCCTATTAGTTCGTCTTCTCTCTCTCTCTCTCTCTCCCCCTCTCTTTCGGAGTCTTCTCTCTTCGCGTCGCGCACTCACACACAAGCACTGCAGGTCGTAACGATGCTAGTCGTCGTCGTGTTCCTAGTGGCCGCCGGTTCGCACGTGGCTCGTCGATCTTCTATCTCTCTCCTTCTCCTCTCCTCTCCTCTCTCTCTCTTTTCCCTCGTTTACTCTATCACGGATATATATCACGTTCCGAAAGCGTCGAAGTATCATCCGCGCACTGCACTTTAAATCTCTTTCACGGCGAACGTGGTGCACCGGACGTCGACTCGCCGGCGAAGACGAGGATGGAGACGAGTAAGCTGCGACTGCGACACGACACGACGCACGAGAAGAATCCCGACGACGGCGACGACGACGACGACGACGATGATGACGATGACGACGACGACATTCGCGCGGCGTCTCGAGCGCGCGACCGAACGTCAGTGTGCCGCTGCCAGCCGTGCACGCCTTCTCTTCCTCGTACTCTCGCACGCGTACCGCGCGCGCGACCGTAATACGCGCGCGGCTCTCTTCCTCTTTCTCTCTCTCTCTCTTTCTCGGGTTGACGTATACGCGTTTATACCGTACGAAAGTGCGTGCGTGAGAGTATCCGTGTGTAATTTGTATATGTTTCTGTATATACGTGCGTGTAAGTGCAACGAGTCTGCACGTGCACACGTGTCTCTTCTCTCTCTCTCTCTCTCTCTCCCTTCTTCTCGTTACACACGTGTGTGCCGTGCGTGTATACGTGTATGTACGTGTAGGTATACGTGTGTCAGTCTCTCTTTCTCTCTCTCTCTCTCTTTCTCTGCAGCGGTCCTCTCGCGTGTGTGCGTGCGCGCGCGGCCCTCGTTTTTTTCCTGCTTTCTATATCTCCCTCGCGCGAAATCCGCGGCTCCGATCGCTCGAGTCGGCCGGACGACGGACGGACCAGCTCTGGGCCTGACGTCGAATCGCCCCTCTCCTCCGTCCTCGCGTTATCCCGTGGTAGGGAGACGCTCCTTGCGCGCGCTTTTGCCCCCACTCCGCTGACCCTTCGTCGCACACCACACCACCGCTTCTGCTTCCACGAGCCTCCTCCTCCGCCGACGGAGTTACACGCCCCACCACCACCTCCACCGTCGCCACCGCCGTCGTCGAAACCTCTGGTGGGGATCTCTACCCTTCGAGAACGCAGCTTCCGAGCGCGCGACCGACCTTTCCTTCGAATCTTTGGAAAACGCATATGGGCAATTTTAGGAGAATCGTTTTTAAGAGTTTCCATTTTTTTAAGGTAATTTTTCGCGAGAAACCGAAAAAGAAAGTAGATGGAAAGGTTCTATGGACTGTACAGGAAAGCCGATTGGACGTGTGGAACTGCAGAAATAAAAAAATAACATCGCGAGACGTTCGGATGAATGGTATTTATTGCAAAAAAAGAGAAAGAAGAATGCGTCGATGAATAGTATGAAGAAAGAAGAGACATACGTATCTCTTTCTCGTCGATCCATCCCGTAGCTAGCTTCTCCTACGCTTCCCCACTCGGAATCGCTAGTTCTCTCTTCTCTCTATCTTATTCCCCTTCCGTGCTCTCGACGCCGGCCGGCTGCCCCCACTCCCGGGAGTGGCCGAGCGGCGGGGAGGGGCGTGGCCAACCGGCGAACTCTGTGCACGCCTTCTTATGCATTATTATAGCGGGCCACTCGTGTCTCTATGATTTTATATACCGTGTCCCCGCGTGAATATTCTACTACGTGGGAGAGAGAAAGTGAGAGAGACAGAGAGAGAAAGAGAGAGAGAAGGCGTTCTCTCTCCTCTTCCTCGCTCTCCCGTGTCCCCACCAAAGTGTAGAAACGCACGAGCGGCCGCCCGTGAGCAGCGCCGCCAGCGACGCGCGCAACTCCACCGAACGCGATGCGCCTTCGATATTTCTCTCGTCGCGACGACCACCGTCGTCAATTAGTTTCTTCGTTTTTTCCCCTCTCCTTTCCTTTCTTTCTTTCTTTCTTTCTTCCTTCCTTTCTTTCTTCCTTTCTCTCGTCCTCTCTCCATCTTGTTCTTTCTCCCGCTATTATCCGTCCGCACGGCTTATGAGAATCTTCTCACGCTCATCGGCTCGCGATCGGCGCCGGCGAATTGTTCAGACCTCTTTGTTTTCTATACGGCTACATTCGGGTAGGTAGTTCGCTACAAAAAACTTGGATATATTTAAAGTAAGATACAAATTTATTTCATAGAATTTGTTACGGAAGCACGCAAGATTAATTCAATTAAATAACTTCTTCACCCGCGTATCATCGGACTAGAAGTTCGATAACTTTTCGAAGAGAGACACGAACGAATTCTCGCGTCGCGGTTTCCCCTCGCGGCTTCGAATTCGAATTAAATCGAGTGCGTCCCTAAATTCTCACGTAGAACCGCGTTTCGCCGTCCTCGGCTTATCCGAATTCGAGTCACGGCGCGTCGGTTATAGCCTATTATACTCGAAAGTACGAAGCGGAGGAAGAACAGGTGGGTCGTGGGAGTAGCGTCGATTCCATTGAAAGAGAAACACGGAGAGAGAGAGAGAGAGAGAGAGAGAGAGAGAGAGAGAGACGAAGGAAAGGAGGCGAGCGTGGTAAGGCAGCGTAAACGAAGAGTGGGCTTCCGGGGGATGAAGGGAGGGGGAGTGAATCGGCGTAAGGCGAGAGGCGACGCTAGAAACGTAGATAGACTTATACACGCGCCAGCTTTTTCTCTCTCTCTCTCTCTCTCCGCCTCGATGAGTAACCTTTTGGCTATGCGTGGAACGTGTTTAATGACTCGACGCCTTTCGTTACGTGAAAAATTGGTCCACGAATTTAATGCATGATAATCAGAAACATCGATCGTGAACTTTTGAAACACTGACCATGAACGTTAATCGAGTTGTCCATTGAAAATACGTTAAATACCATTCGATTCTTCGTTAAATCGCGTGGAAGCTCTGAAGCGTGACGCTCTGTAACGCGCAGCACAGGTGCAAACGAGACGAGGACGCGCGTTCGGGCCGCGTTCGGGCCGCCTAGTGGTAATGGACGTAAAACTGGCTTTTCCGAGGTAGTATACATTAGAAGCCGCTGGTAAAGGAGAGTCGTAGGGCTCTCTCGTCGGATCTCGGACAAGTTTATTATCTTTCGCGGCTCGTAATTTTTTCAGGAGAGACGCATTCTCGTAGAACATAGAACGCAGAACGTAAAGGCAGGTAGGAGAGAATCGAAGAAAACGCGTGGACGTTTGTGGCGAACAGGCGCCGGCGTCGAGAACTTAAAGCTTCCGAGGTTGCATTTCTTTTTTTCCTCTGCTTTTTTCCGTTTAGGATCCTCCGCCGAGTGTCTACCTGTTTCGTCCCTTTCTATATTTCACTTGCTTTCTTCCTTTTTCTCTAGAAAACGTCGAACGCTTACAGCGGACTCTTTAAAGCCTACGAAATTCAAAATTTAACTCGTCAATATCATCGGCGATGATAACGAACCGGATATTGAGATTACAACCGAAGGAGATCGAGTGCAAAATTAAAGTTCGCTCTCCGCTCGAGATCGATTCGTCTCATGGCTGTATTCGAGATCGGAGGAGAGAGGTAGTTATAGATGCCTATCGGAAATCCAAAGCAGCGATAAGTTCTCGGCGATACGCAAACGGCCGACCGAGCCGAATCCCAATGATCGCGGCATTAAAGGACCGCAGAAAATACGCCGCAGCAGGTGGCGGCGCTCATCTCTCTCCCTCCTACCATCACTCTCTCTCTCTCTCTCTCTCTCTCTCGCTCTTTTTCTCGCTCTCTCTCCTACCGAACGTGGGGTGTTAACGACATTTAGGGGTGGGGCGTCGGCAAATTGACGCCGTTTAGATTGCGCTGCATTCAATTAGGTCGCGGAGGAGCCTCGGATAAAAGCCACGTACCACGTTCGCGGAACTCTCTCTCTCTCTTTTTTCTCTACCACGCGCAACACGTTCATTTAGATTCGCGTAATCTTCGTCCACGCCGATCGTGCTCGTTCGTAAGAGCCTCCGTGAGTGGAAACTCAAAGTTAACGTTCACCGACGATGAAGTTGAATATTATTCTTTATCAATTATATATTCTGCGGATATTATAAAAATATTCAAAGGAGGTAATCGCGAACGGAGCGATCATTCCGTCGCATCGATAAAAAATCATAAAATCGTATCCGGGTTAAGAGTGCCGACTACGCGGAGGAACGCAGGGTTTTGAGAGAGAGAGAGAGAGAGAGAGAGAGAGAGAGAGAGAAAGACTCGCGAATGGTCCTGGAATATTCGACGCTCACCGAATCCCAAATTGGTAGAAACGCCGAAGACGGAAGGTTCGGACGAGCTGTGAAGGAGGAAAGGAAAGAGGACGAGGAGGTGGAGGTGTCCCCGGGTTTATGGCCCCGCTGGCAAAAGAATAGATATGACGTATTCATGAGGAGGAGGAAGGCGCGGGTTTGTCAGGCAGATGGCGCAGCGATAGCGGTGCCTTCGGATCCCCCGAAGAAAAACACGAAATAGTTGTGCCTCGCTCGAGGCGAGACCGGACCTGTTTTCTATCACCTTTCTTCGGCTTCGCTCTTCGGCATACGTTCCACTCTTCCTCATCCTCCTCCACCGCCACGGCTTCTTTCTCTTCTCTCCCCCTTCGGCCATTCGACTCCCTCGCAATAAAATCCGATTTGACGTCAATTTATCTACGGATATTTCGACGGGACGCGTTCTCGGTGGCGGTCTCTCATCCCTCATCCCTCTTTTTCCTCCGTCGTGATCGGCGCGGCGCGTTACGCATGAATCTCGCTTGTAAACTACCTCTTTTTTTTGCGAGGGAGACGTACCTTTCTCTTCTTTCGCTAGACCTACGGTAATAACGCGAGATGTCGGCTCTTTTCGTTCCCTCTCTTTCTCTCTCTTGTTTCTTTCGAGAAAATCGCATTCATTTCGCGCTCTCGCTTCTCCTCGGGACACGTAATATCGCTCGGGTAAAAAGTGGAAATACGATTGTATAGCATGAAACGGAGAGAAGGAGAAAGAAAGAGAGATAGCCTTTCGAGAAGAAGACTACTGGATCTTTGAGGATTCCGAGGATCTCTTTTACGCGACCCGACAGTATCCGGAGGATACCATTACAATGTAATCCCGATAACGATCTTTCTTTCGATCTGTCAAGAGCGTTCATCGAAAGAATGTATTTCCTAGATCATCGATTAATCTATAAATTACGCGAAGCCATGACCCACCTTCAAACTCATCCAGCATTCGATTTCGGTCCAGGGAACATTTATGGGAACGTTGGAGCAAATAGGGTGGTTCGCGAGCGTTTCTGAAACTTTGGAACGGTCTTATCGGAACGGAACAAAGAGTCCGTCGATGCGGGAGCAAGCGGAGGAAGAAGGAAAGAGAGAAGATGGAAGAAGAAGAAGAAGAAGAAGAAGCGAATGCTCGGTCTCGCGGACACGTTGGTTTATGAGTCGCGGCAGTGGCGAACCGTATTTGTTGGCTCGCTTGTAGGCTTTTGATCTCGTCAGAATGCGAGATGTCGTCGTCGTCGCGGAGTCCATCGTCCTGGACTCGGTCCGTGCCGCACGTCGGTGCATCTCCTTCCCCCCCTAACCCTCCACCTCTTGTTCACGGCGAGCCCGGAGAGTCTCGAGCGTATACAGCTTTGCACCTGTATTCGTGTGTATATGGAGGTTTCCACCTAACGTATATGGGGAGACTGGTGGAACCAGGCCGCCGAGGACCGTCATATCCAGCAAAACATTCCAGCTGACAAGGCGATTATAAGCGAATGACCGTGGCCCTTCGTAAGGGGATGAGCGGCAAAGAGAAATATATATGTACAAGTAGATATACCTATATAAGAGTCGGTGAGTTAGAAGAAGAGAGAGAGAGAGGGCGTCATAACGGCTTCGTATACGTAATAGGAATACGACTGGTGGATTTTCTTACACCGATTCGCTTTCTTCTTCTTCTTCGACCCTCTCTAGTCCGAGGACTTCGCCTTTTTATCCGCGAACGACGACTCGGAGAACTCTTCTCTTCTCCCTCCTCCCCCTCCTACTTCTCTCTACTTACGGTCTCGTTCTTCCACCGTCGCGGATAGCTTTCGCGCGTGGAAACGTAAATGCCACCAACGTGCGGTGCGCTCGACGCTCGGTAAGGAAATCGGCTCGAAAAATGTACCATTATTTTCTTCCACGAAGTACCTAGCGCTCGTTCGAACTAGCGAGGATGTAAAAGAAAAGAGAATCGTTGGAAGCGTTGAGATAGAGAGAAAGAGAGTCGAGAGGAGAAAAAAGATCGAGCAGCGGTCTCGGCGGGCCGTCGATAATATTCCTCTCTCTTCGAGGCATTCGGCAAACGGTAATAACAATAATAATGGAACTCTTCGTGGTAACGTGGAAGAAGAAGGTAAGAACGGAGGCAAGGTTGCAGAAAGGGACCCGGGTCGGCTGATCGCGGATCTCGGTCGCATAAATTTGTTTTAATTGCCAGCGACGTTACATTTTGCTTTAATTATGCCGCATTATCTGGGAGGTAAATTAGGTGGG
This sequence comes from Odynerus spinipes, assembly GCA_032403825.1. Taxonomy (NCBI): domain Eukaryota; kingdom Metazoa; phylum Arthropoda; class Insecta; order Hymenoptera; family Vespidae; genus Odynerus; species Odynerus spinipes. Next base: position 4,014,872 of record JAIFRP010004357.1, read on the forward strand.
TCCAGCTCTCGGTCCATCTTTCCCTCCGCCTCCTCCTCCTCCTCCCTCTTACGAAGGAAAAGAAGAAGAAGAAGAAGGAACACCGATCGCGGCTCGTTCCTTCTCTCCGTCTCTTTTCTCTCTCTCTCTCTCTCTCTCTCTGTCTCTCGTTCTCTCTTTCTTTCTCATCGGCAGGCCCCTCGGGTCCGTCTATACGTATAGTTTACCTTGGGATAGGATCTTTCTCCACCCGCTTCTCGGTCCTCCTTCGTCACCTCTTTCTTACCTTCCGATCCTTCTCCTCCAACCTAGTCGGCCTCTCTCTCTCTCTCTCTTTCTCTTTCTCTCTGTCGTTCTCACAGGACCCAAAACCCTTACCAATTCTCCGGGTTCCCTCAGAACAGAGAGAGCGTGTGACAATTTACTCGGGCGATCTTCGAGTCTCTCTCGTCTGTTCTACCACCTCACCGAAAGCCCTCTTCTTCTTCTCACCCTTCCCTCTTCTCGTGTTCGGCCCGGCTGGTCGACTCTCTCTTTCTCTCTCGCACTTCCTCTTCTCCTTCTTCTTATACCTTATAGCCGCGTTATTTATGCCGGGTCCGGCTAATAAACATATGAACGCCCGTGCCTTCTCTCGCGCGCACCGTTCGCTTCCTCTGAGCAAAAGAGAAAGAAAGTAAGAGAGAGAGAGAGAGAGAAAGAGAGATCGAATGTGTGGAGACACGTACGCATACACGAGCAAACTCGCACACGCTTTCCATTCGTTGGCTCCGGCGAGCGAGCGCGCACGGCATCCGCCAACGGTCCCCGGGCATTGTCTCGTCTTATTAACAGCCGGCAGGACGATATATCTCGCTCGTTTTTCTCCGCTTCTACCTTCCTTCCTTCCTCTCCCTCTATTTCTCTCTCACTCTCTCTATCTATCTTTTCTCCATACCAGAGGACAGCGAACACGTCGTCTCGGTCGACACCTCTCAGCTCGCTCATCATAGAAACCGATGAGACCTTCGCCTTGCTACGAAGCAACTGGTCCCTCTCCGCCCACCTCTCTCCCTCTTTCATTTACGAGCTGCGACGATCATGGATGGACGCCAGGAACAACGGAGAAGTTACTCGGTCGGTTCGTGTCCGGAGAACTTGCTTGTCGTCGTGACGTCAGGAGGTCAAAGTTCGAGCTTTCCAAGCCCGTGGGATTTTACGATATCGCGAAAATTAATCGAAGGGACTCGATCGTAAGAACAATTATTCCAAGAAAAAGCAAAAGGAGGATGAGGAGATGGGGAGGGAATCGCGATCTCCAAACCGAGAGACTCTGGAACGGCTCTTGTTCGCAAGCGGTGGAAAGGTGGGGGCGGTTGGAGAGAAACGAAGAAGAAGGAGAAGAAGGGGGAGAAGAAGAAGAGGTAGAGGATAAGGAGGACGAGGAGGTGGGGCTGCGCGGAGCTCCTCTCGAACGCCAAGGGGGCCAGTTTGTAGGAGCGACGCGACCGTAATGTCAACGAATATTTATTTAATTGGCTGCGCGCCGGTGCGACCGGCGAATGCGGCTGCTGTGTTATGCGGGGGCGATCTCTTCGTGAATCCTCTCCTTCACCCTCCTCGCCCCCACCTCACCTCCTTCTCTTACTCATCCTCTTCTTCGAACATCCATAGGGGGAAGCGTTATTCCTGCTCAATATCATCGAGCTGCCATCCGCCTGCCAACAGGCATCGTTCTTGCACGATCATCTTTTCCCTACCCGACTATACTTTATCGTTAACGGTGGGTTACGCTAATGACTCGTGGTACAACGATATCGTGTACGGTGTTTCTATTAACTACCGTCGTAGAACGTACAAATAGTCTACGTTCATAGGCACACTTTCAAAGCGAAATAGCACGTCCTCGTGGTCGTCGTACCGAAATCACCGAGAAGAGAGAACAAAGTTCCAGAGCGAACGTTCTACGTGTGTAGGTATACATACCTATGCAAGATACATAGCTACGTAGCGGAGACGATCATTAGCAGAGGCCGAGAAGAAGCTAAGGAAAAATCATTTGAGCGTGATCCGAGATAAGTGCGAGTTATCGAGGAGGTCAGAGCGGGCTGGTACGAATGGAAACGCACACCTCGAACGAGAGAAAGAGAGATAGATAGAAGAGACGTACATACGTCCGCCCCTGATCTCGCGAGTCGGAGCGAGTGGCTGGGGGCGGGCATGACAGGGGTACCTACGCGGCGAAACGGCTCTCGAGGAAAGAGACTGAATCGGGGGAGTGAGTCGGTGAGTTTCTATCTCTTTCTCTCTCTCCCTCCCTCCCTCCCTCTCTCTCTCACTCTTTCTCTCTGTGTCTCAGACTCGCTCAGAGTCCGCGGAGAGAGCGAGTGATTTGTGAAGACGCTCCCGCGGCTGTAATCACGTGGGATCTCCGGCGCTGTCGCTCCCGCGGAAGCGAGAGGAGACGATACAAAGTAGCGATATACCGAAGGAGGACCGACAGATTCTTATTGTTATTATGGGGAGTGACGTTCCACGATCCTGGCATGTTTATGCGTCCAGATTCGAGGCGGCCTTGGATGCATCGCAGGAATCAAAGTAACCGAGAAGAGCGGTAGTCACTCGTCGTCCTCGTCTCTTTCTTCTCCTCCTCTTTTTCTTCTTCCGTCGCTCGTTGTTGCCTCTGCACCCCTCTCGCTCGCTCTCTCCCTCTCCTTTCCTCTATGTCTTCGCTCCTGTCTCCGACAGCATCCTTTTCGTCGTTTTAATCCGCAGTCCAACTCCGGAAACTAAAGAGAACGGCAGGAGCCGAATGAAAAAATGAATCTTTCGGAGAGCCGATTTTCGAGGTTGGGCCAGAGTACTAAAGGAGGGATGATACGGGCGACGATGTATATGGCGGGACGCGCGAAAACATAAAACGTCCCGCGACAGCCGTGTAAAGCGAGACGTCGTCCAGAGGATGTCCGTGACGCCTGCGAAGAATGGCTTGGTGTCGAAGAGGAGGACTCTAGTAAGACGCTCGTCGTGTATACCTATACATGTTGAGAGTGGAGATAGAGGTGCTCAACGAACGCCACCGTTCAGCCTCTTTTTTCCACCGAGACTTTTAACGAGATAGAAAGAGAGTAGTGAGAGAGGAAAAGGAAAAGAAGAGGTCGGCGCACTTTGTCGGTCGTTATTGGAGGGTGGGCGTGAACCGCTTGTTTGGCCGTCTATTAAGCAATAATAAGCAGGGTGCGCCGTTCACGGCGAGACCACGAGGAGATAATTTATTCCCAGCGGAGTTAGAAGAGCGAGTGCAAGAGAGAGAGAGAGAGAGAGAG
>JAIFRP010004357.1:4018176-4031707 GCA_032403825.1 Odynerus spinipes
GGAAGAGAGAGGCGCCCCGCGGTCCTGCCACGCCCTGAAACGCCACCGGTGATTCGAAACGCCCGCACCGTTCGTTCGGGGCTCGTGCCGCACGTTCTCCGCAGCTTCTTTATAATGTAGCATCGGCAAACAGCCGCGTCATAAACACATCCCTATCGGCAAATAGAGGCGTTTATTTTCGACTCGATTCGTTCGAGGGTTGGACGCTAGTGCGTGAGCGAAAGAGGAATAGAGAAACGGCTTCTCTCTTTCTCTATCCCTATCTATCCACCTATCTGTGCAAGAGGGAAAACCAAAAGGGAAACGAGAGAGAGAGAGAGAGAGAGAGGCGGCCAAGGGGGAGGAGGTGGGACGTGTTTATTGGCAGCGGAAACGGGCGACCACCGACGGATTTCGTGTTTGGCGGGCTTTGCGTTGGAATATTTGAATAGATGATTTTTTGAGACAACACCGAATACCCGGCACCGTAATTATATCGAAACGTCAAGGTGAACGATCGCGATATCTTTTTAAGGCTTTCCGAGCATTTCTCTTTCTCTTTTCTTCTCTCGTCCCGTTCTTTTTCCCTCTCCCTTTCGGGAGCTTCCTTTCACGTGCGAACCCTCGCGAATTCGGCCGATACAGACGCCTAGCCGCTCGATATATACTCCATCGTCCTCGCTTTTTACACTGGCCCAGTAGACATTTGTATATCGAGGAGATAGGAAGAATTAATTAGAGGTATCGGTGGTATCTCCCGGCGTCATTAGCGGGCGTCGCCGTTGTTGCTCGACCGTATACCTCGACGTCGCGCACACTACGAGAAACGAATCTGTATTGGTGAGCTCGCATGATCGAAACCCTTTAGCGGATCTGCCTTTAGGCGTCGGGTCAACGTCGACAACGGCTTCTTTTTCTCTCTCTCTTTCTCTCTTTGTCTTTTTCTTTACGCTCTGAAGCTTCCTCAAAACTTACGTTCGCGTTTCTCGGTAGTCTTTAGGCTCGTCTCACGAGGCGATAACGCGGAAGGAAAAAGTTCGGTAGAATTTCGTCCAGTCGATACCCCGACTGTACGAGCGAGAAAGGGAACGAGGGAGAAAGAGAAAGAGAGATTCGTCGTTCGATTCGGACTAACGGGCTTGTAAATCTCGACGGGCTGAACCGAATAGGCGGAGTACCGATTACCATAGACATGCCACGCGTTGATTATAAACATAATTAAAAACAACAACGGCATCGAGCGTTCGTCTCTGTCTCTCTCCCTTTTTAACGTACACGACTGTACTCGATGGTGGCGCGTTCTCTCTTTCTCTCGGTCGGTGGTCCGAATACACGAGACTGTATTTGCTTCGCGAGTACGACCTAGAGAAACAGAAAGAGAAAGAGAAAGAGAAAGAAAGAGGGAGAGGGAACGAGCAAGGGAGCTTTCGATAGAGGGGGGCCTTTCGATTCTCTTCGATACGCCGTCGGAGCCACCGAATCGATCGATCGGACCTTGTGCGAGGCCAATGCTCGTCCTTGACTGTCCTCGCGTTAAAACCTTTCCAATGGATTTGAGCTCGAGACGATGCAAATTCTCTTTCTGCTACATACATATCTCGAACGTCGATTATTCTCAAGATTTTCGTCTTCCCCGTTTAATATTTTTAGAGATCTCGCTAGCAAAAGTCTTAAATTTCACCTCCGTGGAAAGAAGAATAAAATCCGATCACCGAAAGTAATCGCGTTCGGGAATCAGCCGAGTGATCCGTAGAATTCGCATAAAGCCAGCAGCGTCCGTTTCCGAGCGAATATAAAACGTTATATTTATAAGGGTTGCCAGCTCGCGGGGAATCGGCGTGGTTCCCTCTATGTAAATTCAGTTCGTCAAAAGCGGACTAAAATTATAAATGCCTACATCGCGGCTTATGGGACACGGTTTAAAGGACCCCCAATTTGGATTCTAACGAGCATGGTATTCCGGCTCTCCGTTTCGCATAAAGATCTTTATCCGATCGGTTCTCCTCTCGAGAGCTCCGTCCCTCAAACCATATTCCTAAAGCTACGTTCGTTCCCGAGCTTAGAAACATAATCTCGCGCTAGGTGAGGGACACTTCGCGAAGATACTTTTTGTTTAAGGTAACGAAGCATGCGAGTACCAAGTAAGAACGGAGGGAAGGCCTCGAGATCGATCGCGAAACTCGTGGAGGAGGAACGGGAACGATTCCAACAAATTTGCACTCCTAATCGGGGCTCGCGATAGGGGTATAATGAGAGCATGATGCGAGTCGAGTCCATGGATGAAGGAGTCCGAGGATCCCGATTGGATCTCGCCGAGCGACGAAGCCGAGAGACGAAGGCGAGAGGCCGGGCTCCACCTTTGACCCTTTACTCTTCTTCTTGCTCTCCCTCTCGCTTGCTTTGTCTCCTTCTCCTCGAACCTCCCTCCCTCCCCCCCCCTGCCCCTCTCACCTCTCATCTCCCATCCTGCTTCCATCGAGAGTTCTCCCAACGCTCCGGACGTTCTCCTATTTCTCTCCTTCTTCCTTTCTTCGGCGCCTACCTTCGTCGCGTCTTCCACGATTCGATAAATCGATTTTTATTTCTCTCCTACGGCCATTTCACGGTAAAACGCTTCGCGGACTGGCTCGAGACATCTATGCACGATGCTACCGTAGCGGAGATGTCCTTAAAAACGTGTCGGGTTCATTCTCGAGAAGGATAATTGATAGAGTGGTAAAATGGCGAAAGGAAGAGCGAAGGAAATGAATCACTCCTAGCCTAAGGACACGCATGCTGTAGTAACGTGCGCGCGAGCGAACGTTCAAGCGAGCGAAACGCTTATAGGCCGCGTGTACTACACAAGTATACCGGCTACGCTCTCTTGCCGTCTTAATACGGCTATAAAGGCAACCTCCGGTAATAATAAAGCGATAATAAAAGGAAAAGTAATGCCCAATCGGTTCGCAGACACGCCACAGGGAGTTTATTACGCGCTGCCATATTATACGCAACGCGCCGCGACCGCAACACATCGGCGCTGATTTTATGGGCCCCGAGGTATGAAGCCTTTATCCCTATATTCGTCGGACTATCTCCAACATTTTCTTCGCCTTTATAGTCGCTAAAGGATTCGGTCCTGGGGATCGCCCGACGAAAGTTCATCATTCATATTTTCCTCTCGTTCTTTTTTATCTCGAATATTTATCGCTTTATTCGTCATCCTCGAGAATAAATCGAGAATGGGGGAGGAGGGGTGGCGGTCACCGACTGGACACTGTGTGGTATCCTGTACACATTTTTTTATCGCTCTTGTAAATTTACAGGTAGGTACCCTCGCCAAGCGACGTTGTTACTTTTTAATGCACTTACACGCACGAAAACCTTTGTCCGTGTTCTAAGGGAGGAATTTAGTATCGAGAGGGAAAAGAGACGACGATCTATCGGCAAGTCGTAAGGGTCGAAAGGGAATCCCGTTTCGTGGGAATCTCATAAGGCTTGGCGTTACTCGCGCGGTAACTCATCGGCGAGCAACATCTTACGGGGCAGATTTTAATTTTAACGGCCGACTTTCGGGACCGTTTATGGGCCTTAGCGTATAATTTTATCGTGCCTTCCGATCTGAGCGGCGTTCCCTCCGGGCCAAATATTGTCTCCGAAGGTGGTTTCTCTCTTATATGGAGAAAGAGAGGGAAAGAGGATGAGATGTCATTGCGGTGTACGTTTCGAACGTGAAAGACGAAGAGGAGGAAGGTGGCTGAGTTGGAGGACGGCGTACGTGCAAGGAGATATTCGTTCGCGAGAGACACGATCGCGGAAAGTCTATACCTTCTAAAGAAAGAGAAAGAGAAAGAGACGGAAAGAGAGAAAGAGAGGGAGGGAGGGAGAAGCGAAGGCTCCTTTATAGATTTGTAGAAAGTCGTAAATCAAATGTTAATGGGGACCTTGTGTCAGGCATAAAGAGCTTGAAACAACGACGCATAACGATAAAGATAAAGGTTCCTCGTGAAAGAGTATAAAGGGTGTCGTCGTCGTCGTCGTCGTCGTCGTTCGGAGCCGAGCTGGCTATATCGGCCCCGATGGGCTTTTATGGTCGGTACATCGGTGGACCAGTTTGGTACCCACGAGAGAATCTAAAAAGTCTCGGGTGACACTCCGAGCTCCGTCTACGAACTTTCCGACGTTTTCATACGGTTTCTTCGAGGTTGCGTGTACGATCTAAACGCCAGTCTCGTTCTTCTCGTTAAATCGCATATACTTACCTTTACCGGATCGGTATCGAAGAAAGTAATGGTCGAAGATAGCGCAACAACGTTTTTTAACGATCCCGTGGCATCTTAGGCGTTAACATTCTATGAGCGCGTTAATCGACTCGTATAGGTAGATACTTTTCGTAGAAACGACGTACGAGCGTTCGCAGCGATCGATAAATTTTAATCGACTTATATGTTCTTCGTAGAAACACGCTGGTATATTTGTATGGCGTATAATCGTATATGTAGGGCAGAATCCACGTGGTTCATTTAAAAATCAATGCGTCCCGCCGTCCCGCGCACACGACCACGATTCTCGCGTTCTACGTGCATCGAAAAAGCGACGTCGAAGGATCGGGCGGCGAGTATCTCTCGGGCGGAGAGAAGGAGAACGAGTCGGACGCATTATTTATTAATGAGCTCGGAATAAAGGCCACTCTATCATCGCCGCTCGAGATCGTTCTAACGTTCCAAGATCGATTCTCCCGCAACGCGAGATAACGAAGAGATAGCTGTCCCGTTTATACGCGATATTCGAGCGATCGAAACGATCGCCGCGCTTTGACGTCAACGAGCGCGTTAGTTCTCAGCGTCGTTTTTCGCTCTCTCGACATCGTTCCTCCGGCGACGACCAATTTTTATCATCGATGGTAATCATTTTTCGCTGCATTTTAGTACTCGCGAGGAAAATATCCCATTACAAGCGAAGGTCGATCCGACGAGAATCGAGACGTCGTTCGTTAAGGTGGCGGGAGCACAGGGAGCTCGTTCTATCGTCGCTCCGTTTTCCTCGTAAGATAACAAACGGACAGGGAATCGCGTTTACGCGCGATATTTGCGGGCGGTACGTGTAAACAGAGGAAGCGTGCGCGTATGCTGAAAGCCAGCTCGCCGGCACACGGAGAAGAGAGTCCGGAAGACGATTTCGGTCTCGGCGACTCGAGCATCGAGACAATCGTACGCGATGCGATATTATCAGCCGCGTACCGATGTCCGCCGTCTATCGAACGTCATAATATTTGGAATCACCGTCGGTAAACGTGGCAGCGATCTCCCTTTTTTCCTCGAGTGGACAATCGTCCGTTGTGCTCGAAAATGGTGCTGCACGGAGCTCCGATGAGCTTCATTAACGCGTTGCGGAGTCTCGTCGATCATTTTTTTTTTTATAACGATCGACGAAGACGTCTTTAAAGATTTTTACGAAGCTACGACGTTGGAAAAAAGATTCGCGAGGAAGGTAAAGTGCGTACCTACGACGTCGACGGAGAGTAAGAAGAGGAATAAGGAGAAGAAGAAGCGGATGCGGTGACCAAGTTTGGTCCATTCGCAGCCGGTCGGATTTTGAAGGACTCCGATCTAAAAGGTAGAAGAAGTAGAAGAAGCAGCACGACCTATTACTCGTCTCGGTGCTCTCGCGTCCTAATTAAGATCGAGCCTTGCCCGAGGTTTCGAGGAATCGAGCGCATCGGGATCGATCCCTCGCCGTCTCTCTCTCTCTCTCTCTCTTTCTCTGTCTCTTGATTTTTCCGCGAACGGGTAGAGGAGACGAGAGAAGACTAGACGAGACGAGACGAGACGGTGGCAGGCGTACTCGCTCGCACGTGTCGTCGATCAGGAATATTCCATTCTTTCCGTAGATAGCGCGAAGAGAAAAATCCTTTCGAAGGAAAAGTAAGGAGGTAGGAGGTTAAGAAAAGGGCAGGAATGCGCACGCTCTCCCTTAACGCGTCTATCTCGCCCTCTTATTCCTCCTCCTCCTCCTCCTCTTCTTTTTCTCCTTTCTTCCTTAAGATCAGCGTATGCCTATGAACAAGGTGAGGAATCGTGCAAAAACACGACGATCGCTTATGCGAAGCGCGCTCCTTCTTTTTCCAAACCTCCCCCTCCCCTCCTCCCACCTTCTTTTCTTCTTCTTCTTCTTCTTCTTCTTCCTCTTCTTCTTCTTCCTCTTCTCGTCCTCAGTTCGCCTCTCATCTTTCTCTTCCTCCTCCTCGTTGTCGTTTTTCTTCCTCCTCGGGATCGCGCGCACGCGCTGCCGCGATTCGTCTCTCCATTGAGGAGAGGGTTCGCTCTTTGCGAACGATTTTTCAGTCGACGCCGGCCCGAGCGAGCGCCGTTTAGGGAATCTTGGCGAGCGGCCGAGTTACAAGCGACTCCGTCGACGAGAGAGGACCGTGAGAGGAAGAAAGAGAGAAGTCTCGCTCGCGCGAGTCCGCACGTCGCTCGACCGTTCGCAGGAGCGGATTTATTGTTACCCGTAGCCCGCTTACAATTAGATCCACTCGATGCGCGCCACGAACGGACGTCCTTGCCTTTCTTCTTCTTCTTTCGCGACTTCGATCGGCTTCGCCGCAAGGTCGAGGATCCCTCCGCCGCGACTACTCTCTCTCTCTCTTTCCCTTTCTCTGTTTCTTTCTCTTTCTCTTTCTTTTCTTTCGCTGCTTCCTTTCCGGAAACTCGACGATCCCTCGGTTATATCTAAAAATAGGAAGATTCAAAAAAGTCCGTGGGTCGCCATGTGATATCGGGTACTATAATGAAAAATAATTTTATCAATTTCCTAGGTAACTTTTTGGAACGATCGAACGATCAAAGTGCCGACATAGCGTATTTAATAAATTTTCATTAACTCGTATCCATGGACGATGAACCGGGGCAGAATGCAGCCCTGTCGTGAAAGAAAAAGGAGAACATACGCTCGGCTCGCGCTTTCCGCAAACTCGAGGAGCTTCGACGTGTGTCCGGGGCGTTTCGAAGCGAGGAAGCGAACGGACGAGACGGCGATCTATCGTTCGCGTTCTCCAGGTGCTCGCGAGAAGACTCTCTCTCTCTCTCTCTCTCTTTCCCCGTCTATCTTTCCTCTCCTCTCCGTCACTCTTTCGCATCGCGGAACAATAACAACAAGACGAGAGAACTCGCCATCCCGTTTCCGTAGATAGATTTACCGGCTGGTAGTGCGCGCGAGCGCAGCTTCGCATACCGTACGCGCGATCGCGGCAAAAAGAAAGATGATTTTTAACGAAGCCGCCGCTCTCTCTACTCTCCGTCTATGTATGTATGCGTATGCTCTTCTTTTATCTATCTCTCTCTTGGCTGCTAACGAACGATTCAACGATCCATCGTCTTGTGCCGAGAACGGTGACGACGACGACCTCCTCTTTTGCCGTTCAAACCGCGAGGTGTTCCACTCGTTTTTCTTTTCTTTCAGGAGAAGGATTCTTTTAGGATGTGTAAAAGACGAGGTTTAAAAAACGCACGCTTGTCGTTATTTGTTATAAATAATTTTATTTTTAAACGGTAAATACATTTGTTCTTTTCACTAACTCGTAGATGGATACACTTTATTATACTTCGAGTTTCGTAGAAGATCTCAAATCCCAGGATAATCGTGCCCACCAAAGTTCGATCCTTGTGTCATTGTGAAAAATGGTAAAATTTTTGCCGCACGGTCGAAACTCGTCCTCTCGACAAGACGATCGAATAAAAACGCGCGTAACGACGCGACAAACGCATTGGTGTCCACCGAATCGTCGCAGGTCGTTCCTTGAGATTGCAAGTCGAGGCGTAAAATGGCGGCTGATCCCGCTCCTCTCTTCCTCCTCTACGGTACCGCGGCTATTATTTAGCGAAATATGGTACGAAGCCTTCGTTCTCGTTATCCTCGGCAGCTGCCGACAGATGATCCGTTGCGACAACGACCGCCGGCAATTACGACCATTCCCGTGCTCGTCATTCGTCGGATTCCATGAGGCATGAATTTTTGTCGTGCAACAAGTTGTTCGCGTCTACGAACCGTCACAAAGGTGGCCCGTCTTCCTTCCTTCCTTGCTTCCTTCCTTCTTGCTTGCCTTCTTTTTCTACCTTCCAGGGGAGGCTTCGGTCTCCTTTAAACCGTTTATTCACGGATCGGCGGACAGCTCAAAATATTTGTCGCGTTTGTCGAACCTTCGTCGTGGCTGGTGAACGAGCGAAAGAGAGAGAGAGAGAGAGAGAGAGAGAGAGAGAGAGGTAGAGAGTCTTTTGGACCTTAACGCTTTAACGATAGCGCACCAAGGTGGGATCATCTTCGTCCTATTCTTCTCCCAGATTTGCTTTCTACTCGCTCGCGACACGTTCATTTCCACGAAATATCGTCGGCTGCATAGAAATTAACTTACGGCGAGCAGTCCGTTCGCGATCGCCTTCGAAAAGCCTATTCCGAGCGTGAGTATAAAAAGGTGAAAGGGAGAGAAAGAGAAAGACGGAGAGAGAAAGAGAAAAAAGAGAGAGATTTCCGATCGATGTTCTGCCATCGTTGTGTATGGTCCTGCATTGTGTCTTCTCGAGATAGCCGCGATCGGGCATTTTGAAGTCGATAAATCACAATTAATTAGCGGTGCGTAATGATGCGGCATGTCGCTGCAATTGGTATGAGCTGACGCCGTGTTCGTGCGCGTGCATGCCCGAGTATATACGTTTCTGGCGGTGGACGTTCGAGTTTCGAAGCGAGCGAGTGAGAGGGAAAGAGGGATAAAAAGAGAGAGAGCGAAAGAGAGAGAAAGAGAGAGAGAGAACGTGCACGATCGCTCGACCCGACCGTGTGCGATCCGAGAGAGACAGAGAGAAAGGGAAAACGAGAGAAAGAGAGAGAGGGGGCATGCGTGTCCGTTCGTGGATTCGACGAGAAAAGAGTTATGGCTACAAATTTGCGTGCTACGCTCACGGAGTCCTCGTTGCGCGAATTTTACGAGTCCTCTCGAAGACGTATTAAAGCATTCGTGTCGTGAGTTCGTGTTACTACAAGACCCGCTCGCCGGTTGAAAAAAAAAGGTATCGATAATATTTCCATTTGGCGATTTTGAAAACCCTTTCCTTGGGCCGGAAACAAAGAGACTATTCTACCAGGACGATTTTCATTGTAGGACCGTACATCACGCGCACGACGCGTTGCAAGAATTCTTCGTGCGCTCCCGAGTGTCCTGCGACACGTATGCGCTCTATGTAAGAAGGCGGGAGGCAGCCGAGAGAGGCAGAGAGAGAGAGAGAGAGAAGAAAAGGATACGCTCCAGAAAGCACAAACGGCGCGATTCCTTTTGTTCAACCGCCGACCAAAAATAATGGTTTAACTATTCGATGCACGGAAGAGGTGAGAGAAGGATACGGTATGTGTACTCGTGTGCGCAACAGAGAGCGGATAGCCCTGGGTGCTCTCGCACGCTGGAAAGAGAGCCGGAAAGAGATGGCGAAAGATAAATAGAGATAGAAAGGGAAAGAGAGAACGAAAAGGTGCTTTGGAGAACGAGAGAAGGAAGAAAAGGACGAACGAGAGAGAGAGAGAAAGAGAGAGAGAGAGAGAGAGAAGGAGAAAGAGAGACAGCGTGTCCGAGGCGGTTGTACATCGAAGATCTGTGGAATGGCGGAGGTGTTAATACAGAGCTCGCTCTCGAGCCTCGCCTACTACCAGTTTCATGCAATATGCGCATGTTTAACTGACCAAAACTCTGTATCGTCGGCCGCGTTCCCACCTCCCTGTAGGATAGAGTGTGCACTGCCACAGAGCCCAAGAGAGAAAGAGAGAAGAGCAGGTGTGGAGGGGGGCGGGGGTAGGGGTAGGGACGAGGAAAAGGGAGCTTGATACCTCTGGAACTCACTTTATTTATACACCGCACTCCAATCCGGCAACGACTCCTCCGAGCATGGCACCCAGCGGCCTGCTTGCCAACCGAAGCAGCTACCGACCTTCCAAAGTAAATATCAGACTTGCCGAACTTTCGCGTCGAGTGTTTCGGACTGGAGTACACTCTCTCTCTCTATCTATCTATCCGTCTATCTCTTTTTTCAACCCCTTTGCGTGTTACCCTCTTTGCCTTCCTTGATCGTACGAAAGATCGCCTTCGCTTTTCCCGCTACCTCGAACGATCCTCCTCTTCGTCGGCACGCGATTCGTTGATCATAATTTGTACGATTTTACGCGACGCTTTTATATCGGATATCTCATCGAAGATCGTCTCGGTCGATTTAAGAATGAATTTTTCGTGGAAGCATCGTGATTCTATTCTATCTATCTATTCTATAGATCTATTCGCGATACATCGAGGGGGTTAAGGTGGGCGAGAAGCGCGGTGCTTCCGGCACGTCAAAGATGGCTATTTGTATACTTTGGCCCGGCGTGTGTACTCGCCGTGGCTACCGAGCGGAGTTCCATAGAGAGTCGAGAGCCAGCGAAGAGAGAGAGAGAGAGAGAGAGAGAGAGAGAGAGAGAGAGAGAGTACGCGAGCGGGGTGTCCGAGGGTAGCGAAACGTTTGGGTCAACTTTGTTTGCATTGGACGTGCATGTCCTGTCGACGGAGATAGAGACGGAGAGAGCGAATACGGTGTGCGAGAGTAAAGAAGAGATAGAGAGAGGGAGAGAGAGGGTGGAGGGCGAGCCGCTTCTTGATGCAAACTGCCCATTTGCAACTACAATCATCTCCACGTCGAATCGCGCTGGTCCGGCCTGCTCTCTCGCCAGGACTTGGACCAACCGGCTCGTTCTCTCTCGCTCTCGCTCACACACGCACAGATACAGGCATGCGCGCGCGCGCACGCATACAAGCTCGCAGCTAGTCCATCTACGTGGTCGAGAGCCACAGCTACCGTCGCCGCGCGTTCGAGCTACTAGCCTCGATCGCTCGTGTGGGCATATAACCCAGTGTGCGGCCGTCTAGTGTATAAACCGACCACACTCAACGGTGCAACGGTGTGCTTCGGTTGCTGCATAACAGAGTGAAAACAACGACCGAACGTGAACCAAAGGCCCATACCTACCAACCGACGAACGAACGTTACAGGAACGTTCTCCCTGGCGCTTGCTTGCTGGCCAGCTACCTCGCTGGCTCGGCAGCTAGCTAGCTAGCTAGCTCGCTCGCTCGCTCTCTCGTTCTCTCGTTCGCTCGTTCGCTCGTTCGCTCGTTCGTCCGTCCACCCGTTCGCCCGTCCGCTTGCTTGCTTGGTTGCTTGCTTTCGTTTCTCGACGCCGCGTCGATTCAACACCGACCTGAGTATCCCCGTTGCCCTTTGACGTTTCGTGTATTTCAATTTCCCGCGTTTTCCTACCGTACAAACGCTCCTCCTAAACCCTCGCTCTGCCCCCGCGCGATTTCCCCTTGTCGCTTGGTGATATTTCTTCTTTCCCTATTTTTCTCCGTTGCGATCGTTAGCATGCACCGACTTATGCCCGCCTATCTATTTTGCCCCACCTACGTCGAAGCTGCAGACCGTCGAAAATTTGCAGCGAGAATTATCTTTCGAGCCGAGAGAGCTCCGATGATTCGCGGAATTTTCGAGGGCGCGTAAAGTAGACATCGAGCGGTTTGAGTTTTCGGTTTCTAAAGCGAGCGAGCGAGCGAAGTGTCGATTTGCGCCGAAGAATTTCGACCGCGATTGCGTTATTGCTTGCTCTCGATGCAAATGAATCCACGGGCTATCCGCGAAAAGCGGAAATACGATAGCTATCCGTGAAATCACTCGCCATCGGTCGAGCCTCTTCAAATATTGTGCAATTCGCGGATCGCCGTCGCTCGAATTTCCTTATCGTCCAAATCGAAGCGCGTATCGCGAGCGTGCGTTTTCTCCTCTTCCTCCTCTTCGAATCATCGCGCGAGAAACACGGGTAAAACGTACCTTTCGAAATTTTCACGGTGATTAATATATCTGCTCGCGGTTGGCGGCCCGTTGCGATATGCAAAAGAGTGAAACGTTAGTTCGCATTAATTTGCCTCGTACTCGCTCGTTTCTCCTCGCGCGTAAAAATGAAGACGCGATTATTCGCGCTTGGGACAGCCGAGCAAATCCATTCACTTTCCTCGCTCGTACTCGGCTACGCGGACGGGCGTCAGTAAGTATGTAGGTACGTACCTACGTAATCGTTGCGAACGGAGCATCGTTAAGATCATCGACGCTCGAAACATTTTGAACGAGCACAGAGCTCTTGTTTTTGTAAACATTTTTTCTACAGATACAAGCGTACAACAATTTCCGAGCCAAAGCCGCAGTCTCTCACGCTCCGTCGTCCCGTTAACAAGGAATTCGCGAGATCATGATCGACCGTCCGAATCCGGAAGCGAGACGGATAAAAATAATCGTCGTCCGGAGCGACACTTTTCGCAGCGAACCTCCCCGGTCGAAGGAAGCCGGCCGAATCTCTCACCTGTTGCACCGTACGATCGACCAGGTAGAGAAGAAGAGAAGAAACGAGAAGAGGAGAGAGAAGGTTTCTTTCTTTTCGGCGCGCTCCGCACGGATTCGCCTCGAAAATGGCGAGGGTCGACCGGCTCGCTGAGTGGCATATAATAACGCGCTTCTGGATAGCGCTCTCGAATGCCGGCGCGCGCGTCCTCATTAGGGGATATGATAGATGCGCCGGCAGATAGAAGAGACCGCATGCTTCTTCCAATATATATTCTTTTCCCTCTTTCTTTTTCTTTCTCTACCTATCTCTCTCTCTCACACACACACACACACACAGATACGGTGCATCTACCTACCTTGTTCCTTCCAACTTAAAGTCCACGATACTCGAATTCGAAGGCGTCTCTTTGTCTCCATCGCGCCAAAGTGAAAAAAGAAACTTCGAACGATATCTCTTAAAAATATCTCACCTCCGTAATTCACCTTCTGCCTTTTCGGACACGAAGGACGGCCGTCTTCGAAAGAGACGCGAACGCGATCGTGCCGCGCGCCAAAAGGATTTTCTTATAATTCCCATTTACCGATTACGGCGATAGGCGATTATTTATAACTATTTAAACACGCCGTACGAGGTCGACCGGTGTCGGCGTCGAATATAATCGAACCGTCAAGAACTTTGCCTTCTAGAATAGAAATAAAATAGAATCGAGGGACTCGGATCGTTTTTCACCGATGCCGATTCTCTCTCTCTCTCTCTTTCTACCGTGCATCTTCTCGAAGAGACATCTCCTCGGTCCAGCTGCCGCAGGCACCTCGCTAGTCAATTCCTCGTTGGCTCCTGAATTTCTCGCGAGGTCCGCTGCCATTCGATACCCACCAACCCTCTCGCTCTTTCTCTTTTTCTCGCGATACGAATATCCACGTCCTCGTTGCTCTCGGCATTTCCATAATATTCAAATGTATAAAAGGTTCTCGTAGGGCCCAGAAGAAGAAGAAGAAGAAGACGAAGAGAAGGCGGAGGAGGATGAGAACGGTGTCTCGAAAAAGGAGCGAGAAGGAATCGTCGATGGAGAGAGAACGGGATCGGTGGTAAAAAAGAGAGGACGCGCAAGGTCGAGGAGGGCCGGGGAGGAGGAGGTGGTGCAGCGGTGGTGGAGGAGGAGAAGGTGGAG
>JAIFRP010004357.1:4057266-4069040 GCA_032403825.1 Odynerus spinipes
AAAAAAAAATGTTCGCGCACGTTCTAGTTCGACGAGTTCGATCGCGAAACGCGAAATAATCGACGCGGAAAATAAAAGTTGCTCTTTTACGGTCGAGGAGAGCAACCACCCCCGGAACTCGTTCGTCAAGGGGGTGGGATTTCGCGGTGAGTTTAGATCAGACACGGAATATCGTCCGTACACACGCAACCGAGCGGTCTCGCACGTCATGTATATCGTCCCTAATTCGAGTTTACATCTCCATCCAGGCCTCGAGACCGTCGACCCTCTCTCTTTCTCTCTCTCTCTTTCTCTCTCTCTCGCTCTCCGGTTTCCCCTGCCCGCGCCCTGGGATCTACGGAGACTTCGGCAAACAGTGAATTTGCTCCGTATACAGCCGTATACATCGTGTACTCGGCCGTCGTCCGCTTGTATTTCCATACAGTGGTCCGTTCGTTCGAGGCCTCGAGAAATCTAATGTAATTTATGCGAGGAGGCCCTCGCGTAGGTATGTGTGCCGACCTATGCGCGCGTACGCGTGCTCCATATACAAACGGTTTCGATAGAATTTTAGTAAAACAGGGAAAGAAGAAATAGCGATTGTTAGTATTACGAGCAGAAGTATCATAAACGATCTACAGAGTTAAAAAAAAACGATCGTGCGGCATCCTTGGCAAAATTGATTTCGCTTCGAAAGGAATGCGACGGTCTCCCGATGTTATTAAGATCCCAATTTAGTTTCCCGTCAGGGTTATATCGCGGAATAAATATCGAGGACGTGGCGCGCGGCGGCAATTTAAACTTTGCACTTGGGGAGGAAAGGGAGGAGGAAAAACGATGACGAGTGTCGTCGTCGTCGCGTCGACACACGAGACTCGTCTTACGCGCGAGAACAACACCGAGAGATGGTGGAGGAGGAGGAGGTGGAGGAGGTGGAGGAGGACGACGACGAAGAGACGTCGGATGCCTGGGGCATCGCATTTAGCGTTCGTTAAATAAACCCACCCCTCGGGACGAAGGGGGGTCCTTCTCCCGCGCTCGTACTCACCACCCTACCCTCTCCCGCGAAACCCCGCTTCACCCTCCGCTCTGTCTATCTCCGGAGCCGTCACTCACACGATACAAAGTTTAATTGATCAATGATAAAGTTTATCGATCATTTCAAATTCATTTAACTTCGGTGTTAGTTTATAACACACCGAGGGTGTCCCGAAGGCGCGCCAACCTCTTCACCGTTCGCACGTATGTACGCGCCTATCTCGTTCCGTGCACGCGTCTTTCGTGCAACCGTGATTTCGCGCTTTTTATGTCTCACGAGGTGAGATCTCGCGACTCTTTCGACGTTAATCAAAAAATTCGTACGGAAAGCGAGAATCCTCGATATACTAGAAAGCGTGTAACGCTTCCGGTGTATCTCTACGGTAGATCGGCAAGAAGAGATCGACGCGGGGATACCTGGTGATCGCGAAGCGTGTACATACAAATTAGATTTACGCGTCATGAGCCACCGAGTCCATCCGGCCCGACGAAAATCAGTTAAGTTCTCTTCGCGAAGTGTGTTCGCGCGAGCGCGTACACGCACGCGGGAACACACACATCCCAGGCAGCTGCCTTCGAAAGGTGGGTGGGTCGAAATAAAGAGAAATAAAAAAAGGAGTCGTAGAGGCACATGCACCGACGCCGACGTGTACCGGGGGCACGGCCAGCTGCACTTGCGTGGGAGTCGAACGAGCGAAGAGGCGAGAAAACGAATGAACGAGACGAAGACGGAAAAAACGGCGAAACGACGGGAGTGAAGGAGTGGGGAGGAGAGGGAGGGAGAGAAGAAACGAAGACGCGCGATCGTTGCAAACTTCGGGAGACGAGTTTCTGCAAGAAAGTTCTCTCTGCGATCGAAATAATTCGATGAACGAAATCGTGGCAGTGCGCCCGCGTTCGCGCGGAGGCACGCGGTTTAATTAATTCGTGAAATAAATTCGAAAGAACGAGCCACGGCCAGTGAGAGGGAGCATAAGGAGTGGAAATTGTAAAACCGAGTGGAAAAGCGAACGAGGGAAGCGAGTTTTCGTTAAATAGACACGCGAGACGGGGAGTAGAAGAAACGAGCGAAAATATAAATTCCACGCGATGGATTTGAAACAGAGGCGGTGAAAAAGATGAGAGAGAGAGAGAGAGGGGGGAGATGGAAGAAAAGAAAAGAGAAAAAGACGCGGAATGACCTTTGAACCTGCAACGCTCGCGCTCACCCTCTTTTTTCACCCCTCCGCCTGGATGGATCTCCGACGAAGCGACGGCGTATCTTGAATTAAGTATAACTAATATCAGGGATAGAGGTGTGCTCGCTCCGAAAACTTTTGCTATTCATGGAAAAAGAGAGACGGTAGAGGGAGTGAGGAGGGGCAGAGGAGGCAGGAGAGGGAGGAAAGCTTTGCTTTTCTAAATGAACGTCTGAATACGGAATGTTACGTAACCCACTACGACCGGTCTGCTGCAGACTACTGCAACTTCTATCTCGGCTTGGGAATCGACCTCTCTCTTTCTCTTTTTCTCTCTTCGTCTATCTCTTTCTCGCGCTCGGTCTATCTCCTTCCGTCTTTCCTCGCGTCTTCTTCCTTATACCTGATACTCCGCGAACTCGCGAAAGGACAACCGTGACTTCGCATTCGATTCTTTAAAAAATTACAAGATCGTTGTAAAAAAATATATATATTCTCATTATCGTTGCCGAAAGGAAGTATTTAAGATTCGAAAAGTTCCGTGTCAACGTACGATCTCCATTTGACAAACTTTCTAAGCGTCTGCTCTCCCTCTCTCTCTCTCTCTCTCTCTCTCTCCTTTTGTCTCCGTTTGATGTATTATTCAGTCGAGCCGGACCGAGACTCGGTAAGAGAAAAATTTGAAATGGAAAACGCAAAGTCCGAGAACTCGAGCATTTTCCTGAAGGCACGCGCGCCGCGTGCGGTTGTCGGAGAGGGGGAGAGGGTTCGTTATTCGATGCCGTTCGTTGTCCGTCTCGCGCGCGTGAAAGGACGAGCGGGATGGCGCGCGCGGTCGAGCGGACAATAATCTCCCGAGTAGGGAGGCTGCCATAAAGGAAAGCCACTTTCTTTCTCGACACGAGACGGATGTCGAAGGTTATTTACGATCATCGTTCCTACGGCACGGTACGCGAAAAGATGGCCGATTCATAAACGGCTAATTTATATCGTCCATTCAATATTCCTCCTTCGTTTTCGTTCTCCTCTCTCCCTCTCTCTTTCTCTTCCTCTTTTGCCACTGTCTCGTTCCCCGTACTTTCTACTTTCCCTTTTCCATTCATTTTTCATATCCACAGCTCGTGCCTCCGACTCTTACTTGCCAATTCGCTCACGAAGAGTCCGTTTTCGTGTTCTCCGTGCGTTTCACGGGTCATAAATAACGACGAGTCTCGCGCGTTTTCGTCTCCGTTTTCAGAAGAAGGCGATATTTCCAGCGTTTTTACGGTTCGCCTCGTCGGATCGGATGGTTTGTTTCTCATCGGGCAATTTGTATCCTCGTAACGAGGAACAGATCGAAGGAGGATCGATCGATCGATCGATCGATCGACGAGACTCGGGGAACGAAGAATTCTATCCGTGCGGTGAATAGTTTCGGGCGAAGTATAGCAGAAGGAAACCGTTCCACGGCGTCCCGTTGCCCGTGAAGAATACGTGGACCATAACGGAAGTCGGAGTGCTCTCAGGAATTAGCTCCCATTCAAGTTTTCTTACGTTTAGCCATTAATGGCGTTATGAACATTCGTTCGCGACGCCACGATTAAGAGGAGCGCGCTTCCGCTCGATACCGTTGCACCTCGCTCGTTTCTCTCGAGCGTCCCGCTAATCGGCGCGTACGCGGAAAAACGGCGCAACGCGGAATTAAAGAAGAGCGCGCGGACGCCGAATCCTCGAACCGTTGCCGCGATATCTCGTACTCGTTATCAATTTTACTCGCATCGTCGGAGTCGAGCGCGTTGGGCGTTATTACCATGTAGAAATCCACTCGTGCCGTTATAACTCATTCCCGCTTAGCTTTCTATCCTTCTAATACGGCGAGTTTTTACTCGCCATATTAGCGGATAGCACCGAGCCTCGAGTTGTACGACTTTTTAAGCTCGATCGAGAACCTTTTGTCCGTTCGATTCGGGATAAGGCTGTTGCTTTCCAAGAAGCACTCCGAATGGCCCGAGACAGCGGATGAAATATAACGCGTTTCGAGTATTTTTCTAAAGTACCCAGAGTCGTTCTTTCGGGGAGGCCAATCGTGGTTCTCGTACAGGTGGCCCGAGAAGAAGAGTCGAGTGAATTATGGCACCCTCGGCAGAGACGTCAAATCACGCCCTTGCACGCCATAGTTCAGATCCCAAAAGACACCAAACCTCTCTCTCTCTCTCTCTCTCTTCGTTCGGGGTTGTCACCTACCTGAGCGTCGTCGAAGGAATCGTCTTGAGATCTCTTTTCTCGGTCTCGAAAACGCCAAGAGTTCCCACGAGCGAGCATCACTTTGGAGGACCGGACATTTACTATGTTAATGGGACCCCCTAACTCGTTATGGAATTATCATTGGACCCCGTCCCGTCGTGTCCACCGAAAAGCTTCGTGCCTTCTGCCCGACGTCTATCCTCACCGCTCTTATCTCGCCCCGCGAGCAAGTATGAGCACCAATTATAATAAATACCAATTAACGGGGCGAAGACGCCATTACCGAGTTCGGGAAACCTGTTCCCTCAAGCTGCACCCTCCTCTTGTCCTTCTCTTTGACAAACGGCCACCTTTCCTTCGGTGCTTGGATTTATTCGTCGGCCCTTTTGACGAGAACGCCTATATACCTGCGGATCGAATCCTCCTGCCCCCGATAACCAGATCGATTCTTTATACGGATCGATCGTTTCGATCCTATTGCTACCACCGTCGTGGTCGGTGTAATACCGAATAATTAAATATCATATACACGTAAACGCATTGAGACCGTATAAAAAAATATGAACTAAAAATCGAGTTGATTATTTTTGGCAAAAAAGTAACGTCGAAATCGCAAAGACGAAGACGTAGCACGGAGGATGAGATGAAGGAGGGATACTCATCGCGGTGACACCGCGTGGGATTTCACTCCCATGGAATCGAGCATGCAGGTATGGAATAGGCAGAGACAGGCAGAGTGACTTCTCGTTGTAGTAGCATCGGGGGATCGGCCTTCGAACGAAACGAAACACGCGCCACATAAATTGTCTCCCTGTCTGCCCCGGGTGAAAGCTGGATTTGTTACACTTTGCACTCGACGACGACGTCTAGGCCTCTGACTGGATGTGCTCTCTTCTCCCTTCATTCTTTCTCTCTCTCTATCTCTCTCTCTCTCTCTCTTTCTCTCTCTTGGAACTTTGGAATCCATCCTCTCGCGATCGCTTCCTCGGCTCGCCTACCTCATCCTCGTCCTGCCCGTAAGCCTAACCTTCTCCTTGTTAGCCTCATTATCTATCTGGAACCCTTCGACCGTCATCCGTTCTCCTTCGATATCCATCCTCCCACTTGGACTCTATCCACTACTACCACCACCACCACCACCACCACCACCACCACCATCACCATCACCATCACCACCACCACTACCGCCACCTGTCCTTTATCCCCTCAGAGTTTTCTTGCCAGCTCCCACATCGCGATCCAAGAGCCTCTAGTCTTACCAAAAGGATATGTTCTCCAGGTTCGAGGAAGGAGTAACGAGTTCGAGTCGAAGTAGACAATTTCAAGTATACATCGATTATTTCTTTTTATCGTCTTTTTCGTCACGAAGTGGGTGCGTTACGTTTCCAAATGAACGAGTCAAGATCGATAAGGGAAAAAAAGATCGACGTTGGAAGGACATAGGTGTAAGTTAAAAACGAGGAAAGAACGACCCTCGGACGGGGTCGTCGCGTGCGCGAGTGCCGTTCGATTCGCGTCGATCCTATCGAAGCAGATCGATCCCCGGTGTGACGTCGGTCGGTAGGCCGCCGACATGGGCAAGTGTCCGTTTTTTGCCAGGGGCCGAGCTCGAACTCGCCATAATACGATTATAATATGACAAGGCGCTTTTAATTCTCCGCATGCCTCCTACCACTCCCTTCTTCTTCTTCTTCTTCTTCTTCTTCTTCTTCGATTCGTAGGAGCACGAGAATACACGTTTATAGTCGGACTCGTTCGATCTCTTCTCTCCCTCTCTCTTTCTCTCTTTCCTCCGGCTTAGCAGGAGCGGTCTGCTAGCCAGCGGAGAGCCACTAACAGGTGTCTCCGATATGGCATGTTGCTTCTCTCGTGCCAACCCCAGCACTCCTCTCCGCTCTCTCCCTCTTCCTTTTCTTTTTTCCTTTTTCTCCTCCTCTTGTCTCGTGGCCCGCGCCATATAGTGCCATAACGAGTGCTGACACCGAGAACTCACTGCCGCTGCTGCTGCTGCTGCTGCTGCTGCTACTGCTGCCTGGCTCGTGCTCGTTCAACCTCTTCGGCGAAAAGATTCTTTCTTGCCAAGATCGAACCTTCGATCTTCCTTTCGCTTATCTTCGGAATCGACGAACCGCTTCAATAACGCGCTCGCTTCACGATCGTTTCAAATCTCTCGATTTTTAGGACACCTACTTATTTTTTCTACCAAAATTGTTTACCTTCGAGGTTAGCGTCCCACGCGCGCATTCGCCCCATACCCATCTTTCTCGATTCACCTCGTTCGTTTTTCTTTTCGTCGTGAGATAAAATCGGGCGATAAAAGGAGAGAGATGGCAGCGATTCGATAGAACGTGGAAGCGAGCAGTTCGTAAAAAGTCGCAATACTCGCGGCTTCGCGTCGAGAGAGACAGAAAGAACGAGAGAACGAGGGAACGAGAGAGAGAGTCGACGGTGGTTCGCCATCGTGGTCAGAGGTGTACGTCCCGCGTCCTGGGTGTCCCGATGGAGAGGTGTCCCGTTCGGATTGAAAGTACGCGCGGACAGAGATAAATCGTTTCATCGATGGAAATCAAAGGACCACGGGATACCGAACACCGGCTGGTTCTCTCTGTCTCTGTAGGCATGGTCTGCCCTCTGAAGAGAGAGACAGAAATAGAAAGAGAGAGAGAGAGAGAGAGAGAGAGAGAGAGATGGGGAGAGGGAGAGAGCCATTTGTGCGTTAAATCGAAACGTTCTCCGAAATAACGTGCGACTATCGAACGCGACAAAGGATATTACTCGGTTTTCGACTATAACGCGAGGAGTCTCGCGACGAACAAAGCGATTCTTATTGGTTCGAAACGCGCGCAGCTCGCGATATTTTTCGCGCTGAGCCACCCGACGCTGGTGCTGGCCCGTGGATGAAAGCCGCCCTCGGAAGAATTTCATTTCGTTCGAAGCGATCGTAACGTTGGCTTTTACGCTACGTCGAAGCCGGCTTTTTCGGGATTATTCGAGAGAATACTCACACCGCGGATCGATTTTTATTGCCTTATTTATTGCCGTTGTCCGGTTGCCGAGTTGGTGGGAATTTTTGATATCCTTCGGCCTCTCGTAAATTAATTAGCTTCGATCAACGTCCGATTAGTCTAATTAAATCGAGCGTGTCTCGTTAGAAAGCTACAATATTTTTTTTTACGTTTGACGATATTACGAAATGTATATATGTAGGTACATATATAAATGTTGCAATAGTCATCGTTAGGTTTTTCCAAAAAAATTCTCTCATCGATTCCACGGCATTTCGATAAATTCGTAAGATCTCCGAGAGATATGATTAAAATGGTGAAGGAGCGCGAGACAATGGCCGGTCCATGGCTTTTGATGGAAGGACGAAGCCGTCCTCGTTCTCGTCGTCGTCGTCGTCGTCCAGACTCGCGGCGTTTCCTTTGTCGGAAAGTTCGCTCCGGCTTTGCTCCGGATGCTCGCAGTTATGTCGTTTGAGAAGGAGGCATAACGATATGACGGCCGTATATTTTATGTATAAAGCGAATGGCGGAGAGCCGCTCCGCTCGATCGCCAACTCGCTCGCCATTCGAGAAGGAAAGAGGATTCCTTCCGTGGAACACGCCAGGATGTAAATCAGCGTAGGGAGCCGCGATGACACTCGGTGACGCAAGGTCCGAAGGACCCGATCCGTCCCCGTCCGACTCCGAGTCGTTGCATTTTCTTATACAGGGCGTTCGAGGAGACTCAATCAGGGGCCACTTTGATCTTAAGAGGACGCTTTACTTAAAAAAAATAAAAAACCTTTGCATCCCAATTCTATGAGCATCGCAATTTTTTAATACCGATAATCGTATAAAAAAATTAATACGACAATGCAAATATAGGTATGTAATTGCTCGAAAAACGAAGATCGGCTTGTTTGACGATGTCCGTCATCGCTCTAGGGACACCCTGTATACGAGAAAGAGCCGAATGTGCCGAGAGCCTCACCGAGCTTCGCATACCGTCCTAATATGCCGGCCTACCGTGCGCCTTTGTCAGTTGGCTGAGCCTTTGTCGTTGAGGAAAGCCGACTGACTGTATATTACGTCGCGATGTAACGCTCCGGAATGTCGTGCCTCTCCCTCTCCCCTCCCACCCCGCCCTCCCGCTTGTCTTTGCTCCCGTTTGAATCTCTTGAACCGGCCTTCAAGTTCTGCCCTTCTCCTTTCCTCCCCGGGGTCTCTCTCGTTTTGACGTAACCGCGAGCGCGTCTTCGCACGATCTTTCTACCCCTGCTGGACCGAACGTATTTTTATTGCGCGCGCGCGCGCGTGAGTATTTTTATCGCGAGACGAAAAGATTAAAATGTAATTTTCTAGGAAATTATTTTTATGTCGTTCCGTATCGACTTTCAGACATTTCTGATAATCTATATAGGTATTAGAGATATGCACAATTGAAAAGTCCGAGTCCGTTCGATCGAACAATCGAAAATTGCCCGGTCCGGTCCGTTTGCATCGCTAATGAGAAAACGAGCCAGTCTTATAAGGAGGTGATCGTTAACGCTCGTCGCCGTATGAGGTAGACGAAGTCGCTCGCTCTATAAATTTATCGCGGCTCCGCCATTTTTGTCATCGTCGTTTATCGAGTCGTAAACGAGATTCGCCTCCCTTTTTAACTCCCCGTCGTCGCGTACTCGGTAGTCCGAACTAAACGCTCGTCTAACACGAGCCGCTATGGAGAACGATCGACGAATCTATTGCAAAACGAGTCTGTGCTCTCGTACCACCTCGTTCCGAGATTAACAACGATGAACTCTCGCGATTATGGCTTACTCATTATTCGTATACTTCTTTCTGGACATAAATACGTTCGCTGCCTTAATAAGGCGGCTCTCCATTTGGTCACTACGATCGAGTATTCGTTTCTGCAAATAATGTAAGAAGTAAAGAGAAAGAACGGGATAAGAAATGTGCCAAATTTAATTTCTTTTTTAAAAGTTTATTTTGTTCATTTACAGGGATACAAAGAAATAGGCAGAATTAGATCCAATCGCTGATCTCCACGATCCAAACGAATTTTCCACGCTGTCGATCGAGCGTTTCTCCATCACCGAACGAGAGACCAAGCCAGCCATCCCCCGGAGCATGGCTGGACCCCCGAAAAAAGCGGAAAGCTTCGGTTCCATCGCGGCGGAAGAAAGGACGTACACCGGGAGAGAAAATTCGCCGGTGCTCGTGATCGTCGATTGGCCGTCGCGGCCGGTGGCGGCCGATTAATTCTTAAACAATGCGTCATCGGCACGGCTATCTCGGCCGACGCGATTGTGCGTTCCACCCACCAGCAGCGGGATCGTCATCACCAACCACCCACCTCTTCTTCCTCCTCGTCCACCTCCGGTTCCTCTTTATCGTGCACGCCGATGTCCAGCAGCCACGGTGGAATTGGAAATAAAACGGCATCGACGTGCGCTTCGCGAGACAGAGACGCTCGCGTTGGAGAACGAACGTTACGTTTCGCGATTCCATATAGCTACCGCCCCCGATCCCCACGCCCCTCTCCACGCTCTTCTATATCGGTTTGAATAGAAGGAGAGAGAGATAGAGAGAGTAGTCGATAGACGATAGGTACGATTTTCCATCACGAGCCGTGCTGCCATCGTCGTATGGCGACGAAGAGGACCGAGAACGAGAGAGATAGAGAGTGGTAGAAACTGTATGGTTCGTGTCGGGGGCGTGCGAGCAAGAGCGAGATAGAGAAATAGTGTTTTATTATAGAAAAAGAGAGAGAGAGAGAGAGAGAGAGAGAGAACCGAGCGAGTCACGAGATCCGCGCGCGTCGCGTTCGAAAACGCAGCTTTACCGAAATTCCCCTCTCTCCTCCTCACCCCGTTCGATCTCTTTCTCTCTGTGCGTCGGCGAACGCCGAAAAAAGGGGTCTCCGCGAGGCAGGGGGCAGCGGCGAGTGGAGGCGGGTGAAGAGGGGCCGAAGGGTGGGCCTGGTTTTTTTCCAATCAAGCAACCTGCTGAATTTGTTTTTTCCCCGAAACGTCGCTGCCGTTTCAAAGTTATTGATTGCCATCCGGGGTGGCAGGGGCAGAGGCAGGAGAGGATGAGGTGGGCGAGAGGGTGGAGGATGGGAGGTGTGGCGTTGCAGGAGGGTGTAGGTTCGCGCGGGATAGATGGGTAGGCCGGCTAGTTCGAAAAACGGGGCTGCTGGAGGATAGGTACGAGAGAGCGGACGCGGGGCTACACTGTCGCTCGTTTCGTTCCGTTTCGTTTCGTTTCGCCTCGTCCCCGTTTCGGTACGTTACGTTACGTTTGCTCGGCCGTGCATCTCTTCGCGCAATATAGGGGCGGAATAATAATTACGAGAGAAAGGGGGTGGAAGGTGCCGGAGATGAGCCTGCGTAGGAGACCGCGTCGCGACGCTCGCGACCACGCTCGCGATGATCTCGGGCTTCGATAGAGGAGAGAGGGTAAGAATTTGGATCGCTCTAGATCGTTTTGGAAACAGCCGATTAATGTCTCGTCCACTCGGAGATTAATTAAATTTTTCTTATATTCCGGTGAACGTAAAATTCCAAGATTTATCCGCTCGGCGCACCCATCCGAAAGATGTGGTATGATATAAAGGTACATAAAAGTTCGATCGAGAGTCGGGATACCGATTTCCACGGTGGGTAATGGCCGCGGATGGTCGAGACGGTGAGACTGTCCTTCGAGAAGCATTCGTTTGTAGGTGGAGGTTATCAATTCGCAGCGAGGCTGGTGTTGGTGGTGGTGGTGGTGGTGGTGTCGCTGCTCGGAGATAGGGGGAGGGAGGGTGGTATATACCAGCCGATATTGCCGACCACCATAAAACGATTATTGTCGGCGAATGTATACGGTTATGGCGCCGTTATAACCTTCCCAGAGTCGCGGCGTGCCTCTCGCCGATGGACACTGCCGAGGCTAACTTTACGCCCGGCACTTTACACATTGTATGTACAACGCACGGCTCTCCACCGAGCGACGTTTATTACGACGACTTATACGCGCCCGCGCCCGCGCGATTTATATTCGCTCGTGAAATTAATATTTACGGGGTTTCGCGCCCCGGAAAACCATGCCCGGCGATAAATTATATCTCAACTTGGCTTCTCCTCGTCATAACTTCGTCCGGAATTTGGTACTCGTCTCTCGTTAGCCTTCCAAAAATACCGTCAGCCAGGCACGACGAAATTTCGCGGTCTTTTAATTTTTCTACAAAGCCACGAGATCTTCGCGTTCCTAATCTGTTTATAATTAGATTCACGATCGCGAGTCGATCTCGATTTGGCGGATAGGAAATAGCTACGGATAGAGAAAAAGAGATGGGAATAGGGGAGAGGAGAAGAGAGGTAGAGGA
>JAIFRP010004357.1:4082354-4110962 GCA_032403825.1 Odynerus spinipes
AACTTTGCCCGAATTTTATACCTACGGATATTACGCGCGTAATACGGACGCGAGGACGAGCATATAAGTTTCGCGTTCGAGGCGTATACGTGAGCGCGTTCGTATGCGTCTGCGTCAACGTTTAAAAACGCTAATTAAATTTATAAGAGGCGAACGATCGAATACTCAGCGAGCTCGGACACGTCGTCGGGCCCGGCGTAAAAAAGGCCCTCGTTTTAGCCGTATAATGGGTCACGCGCGTATATGGCTCAGACTGGTTTTCTCTTAATATCCTTTCCATTATAGCGTTCGCACCCCCTCCCACCTTCTCGCTTACGACATATTAGGTCTACCGCGAGTCGCGATTCTTCGAAGAAGTTACGCCGATCGCGTTTACCATTTTTAAATAAACGCGTTTCTCGACTCGATTTAGACGAATTATTCGCATACTATTATAGGGAATTTTTGATTCGTTCTATTCTCGCCCTTTTTCAAACGGCCGCTTAAAAATAAAACGAGATCATTAATCTCTGGCATCCAAGTCGATCGAAATCGGGGTGGGCGATTCCCGCGGATGTTTACCGCCTTCTCGAACGCTATGTAGGAATCTAATGGGCGCGAGTCTGGACTCGAGAAAACTACGTAGAAGAAGAAGAAGATGAAGAAGAAGAAAAAAAAAGAAAAAAGAAGCTGAGCTAGGTCGATGATATTCAACAGACGGCGTGCCGTAATAGTAAATATAGGCAGTTTGCTTTCAACCGGTGAAATGAGGGAACGGAAAGTGCGGTCATTAATCTGCCGGGAATGTCGTGTTATGACGTCCGGTAAACAATGTAAAACGGTGATGAATCGCGAGCCACGCGTGGTCGGTGCTTTAAATAAACCGTCGTTATTAACTTAATAAACTTGGTAGTAACAATAAATAGGAAGAAATGCCGGGACTTCATAGTAGCGGTGTACCCTCGATTAGCTTCGCCGTAGGATCAAATCTATATTTACTCGAGAAGGAACGAGAGAGCGAGAACGAGAGCGAGAGAAGGCGGTTATCTATCGTGACTTACTCAGAACCGTAACACGAGCGTCGAAATTCAACGCGAGCGGATGGAAAAGAAACGGCGAAAATAGGAATCGCCTGGGCCGGCCTAATGATTTATTTATATCCCTCATTTACAAAGGCAACGTTTTTCTCATTCGCCGAGTAGCGGTACGCGCTACGAGCGTACCTGTATGTATGTATATCATTTATTTGCGATCGAGCGAGCACTCTTGCGGAGCTCACGCATGATCGAGCCGTCCCGGTGAAAGTCAGGGATTCGACTAATAGGCGTTCAACGGATAATCATAACGCGTGTCACGCGTCTATAATTAATTAATTAATTCCACGTTCCTAGAGCGTAGGTAGCTACTTAGGTAGGTAGGTACACGCGCGAAAGGCAATCGTCATTTTTCTTCTCTCGTAATTACCTTCGGTCTCTGGTGGTAGGTAGAAAGAATTTTTAAAGGGACGTGTTTAAACTTCCTTCGCGTATCGCGGTACGCGTCGAGCAGAATTCTGGAGAATTTCGAGCCGGATGGCAATAGGTTCGTCCAAACACGCGAGTTTCCAAGCCGGAGGGAGCCTCTTGGCTAGCCCGAAAGACGGACACGTTCCCTCGGCCTTGCAGTCTCCTCCTCCTTCTCCTCTAACCCCTCCCGTCCATCGTGACCATCCGATAAGATCGCCGGAAGATCATAGATCAAACACGTAAACGCACGGCTCACGGGGGTTGACGCGGTCTCGCCGCGCTTATTATACATTCGTGCTCGACGATAAGAGTCACGATGCTTACACCGGTAGGGGTAGATAGGCCGCCGTTATAAATGTCAGTATTATGCGGAGCATCTTGGAAAATCTTGCACGAGAACGCGATCCTTCGTCCTTACTCTTCTTCCTCGTCCTCCTTTTTTTTTCGCGTGCGCCGGCGATACGAATCTTCTTTCGCTTTCGAAACTTGACGGGCCCTGGATAAGTGCTCGACGTTTTCAAAGATCGTCTCTTTCGAGGAAATTAGAAAGTAGCGCACGGTTTTAGGAATATCGTTATCGTTTTTACGTTACTCAACAGTCGGAATCGAGCGGGGCTAATTTAGCCGGTGCCGTTGCAAGGAGGGAGGAAGAGGAGGAGGAGGAGGAGGAGGTGGGTAACTCGCAAGCCGGGCAAGCGCGCGCGCGCGCTCGTGGCCAGAACGGAAGAGAAGCCACGGGTGGCAAAGGCAGATAGCATCGAAACCGATCCTCTCATCTACCTTGAGTTAGGTAGTTCTCACTGTACCTAATGCATGCAGATCCCCGCGGCCAGAACAACTCTATGGCGCTAAACCGAGGCATTATTGTTCCAGGTGCCATTACGGCAACCTGCGCAACACACACGGCCT
This sequence comes from Odynerus spinipes, assembly GCA_032403825.1. Lineage (NCBI taxonomy): Eukaryota > Metazoa > Arthropoda > Insecta > Hymenoptera > Vespidae > Odynerus > Odynerus spinipes. Next base: position 4,084,748 of record JAIFRP010004357.1, read on the forward strand.
CTTGCAAAAGGTGAAAGCCACGCGGAAGTGCTGGCCCGCGTATGGTAATGCTCGAGCTCGGTGCCGATCGGATCGACGTCTCGAAAGCCCATCGCCTTTCCCTCGAATTCGCATCTTTACGAAGCACCGTCGTCTTCCCTTACCCGGTAGACTGCTTTGATTTTGAGATCTCGAGATCGCGAACGAAGCTTTCGTCGTTAGCAGGTTGCTAAATTTTCCTCGATTCGCTCCCGTTTCTCGCTAGTAGGTACCTACTCCGAGCGATCATCGGGATTGCGTGCGGGTTCAAGGAATAAGGGACTCGTCGGGTGCTTTTATCCACGGATAAAGAAAGAGAGACGGAGAGCTTTTGAGATCAGGACAATGGTCGTACCGATGGTTCCACTTTGATCGTTCCGTAAAGGCAAGGCGGACCTTTAATAAAAACAGCACGTATCGGTTCGGATGGTTGGATATATGATATTCTCCTTCCCGTCCTCATAAAACCGACGTTCTGATGGGAACGCGTCGAGGTAGGATGCTACAGGAAAGGGCTCCACCGCAGCTATCATAATACAGAGACACCCGGAACATGGATCTCGTGTTTATGGTGCGTCATCCGCACCGTATCCCCCGGCTGATCGGTCGGCTCTTGTTACCAACCCGTTATTGGGGCCTCGTGGTATCTTAATGAGTACGCTCCGCGGTTTTACTCGAAAAATACAAGGTTCCCGATTCTACGTTCTCTCTCTCTCTCTCTCTCTCGCTCTCTCTCTCCTCTGCGTGGTCCCTCCTAATCGCTTAGAGCCCGCATACGAGGATCGTGCGTCGTTGTCTCTCATCGAAAGTGGGATTCGTGAAGGGAATAAGAGTGTCGCTGCTCTGAATCGACTAGGCCTCGAGGACGACCACCAGGCGCGTGGGCGTATCGGCGGACGAAGTAGATACCTACATACTTTATTATAAACTCTTTTAGCGCGTCGTTAACGCAGCGCTATCGTTTTCGTTCGAGATCGGCAGGTAAGACGTCAGACGTCCCTCTTCCTCCTCCTTCGATTTCTTGCGCGTTCGCTCTTCGTTTTAGCGAACATCGCGTTATCCTCGCATCGAGCCGCAGCACCGGGGTCTCGAGTTCCTCGAGTTCCGAGTCGCGATCGGTAGTCGAGTTAAGGAGAAAGAATCGACGAAGGCAAAAAACAAGCACTGCCTCGCGCGCCCCCTTTTAATCCGCCCCTGATACGCGATCGGCCGACTCGGTCTTCTCCTCCTTCGCCTCCTCCTCCTCCTCTTTCTCCTTTTCTTCTTCTTCTTCTTCTTCTGCTTCTCCTCTCGGAGAGCCACAAGCGCATACGCTATTAACGCGCGCGCAATGCGGACTCGAGTTTGCGGTTACGGGCACGCGTGTACGCGCCGCAGGAAGTTACTTCTTATCGCGGCCCTGGTCCGATCCTGCCACCCCGGTGATATATTATTTAAGAACCTTATGCTAATACGCGTAAGCGAGCATTACCTCTTGGTTAATGCGCTAAGAGCCCGCTCGGACGAGAATCGAGTAACTTCTTCGAGCGACTCCCTCCCTCCCTCCCTCCCTCCCTCTCTCTCTACCCTCGCAACTTCCGCCATCTTTCTTTCATCGAACGCGCTCCTTTCGAATCTCCTGCCAATTTATACAGATTCGAATACATTTCATTAATTTCTTATTCTTCTCCGTTTTTTTTTCGAAGGTTCGCGAAAGTTTCCACGGGATCGTCCGGCTAGCAGTCGAGGAAAGAAGAGAAGGGAAAAGAAGAAACAAGATGGAGAAAGAGAGAGACGCGAGCTCGCGTAACTTTCGGTTATATCCGAGAGAATTTATTGCCTCATTTATCGGGCCGGCCATTCGTCGCACGTTTTACTTGACGGTTGAGTCCAAGAGGCGTCTCGTGATCGCGCCTCTCTCCGCAACGCGGAGAGAAAGAGAGAAAGGGGGAGATCCTTTAATAAGCGAACTTCCTGGAACGCAATGAAAAATATGTTTTTGCAGGCACGCACGATACGTGTCGCGATTTTATTATACCTGCCCACTTCCGACGATACTCAACGAGACGTCGTTCCTCTTCTTTCTATGACGGACGACGAGAAAGCGACCCGCCGAGGCTTCTCTCATTCTCTTTCTCTTCTTATCCTTTTCCTCTTGAGATTACTCAACGTAATCCTTCGAAACTCGACTTGGTCTTTTCGCTAAAAATTCTGCGATCGAAAGAACCGCTGATCGTGAATTCGAAATGGATCATTTTTTTTTTAAATAATCAGGATAGATGGATTCTTTAGCATCGCGTGGTTCTTCTCACGCGACACGAACGACGCAGAGTCCTTGCATAATTGCGTTTAATGCAGGTGTTCCGATAGGTCCGTAGGATAGCTCGATATTATATCGAGCGTGCACGAGGTCGTGGCGAAACATTTTGTGAAAGAGACCAAATCGTTCGCTTCCGGCGAGTCTTTCTGACTCGGGTCAGCGGATGAGGTGGGGCTCTCATTTATGAACCTGCTGCACCTTAGCAAATCTGTCTATCTAAACGTCCGATGGATGGATGGATGGATGGATGGATGACTGGATGACTCCCGTCTCTCTCCCGTCTCTCGGCTTTTTTTTATTGCGATATAAGTACGAATGGATCTCGCGGTTTCACGGAAATCATCGATCGATGACGAGCGTCGTCCGCTCGAGGAAGGTTTGCGTAACGATTAATCGTTCGATCGATTCGGCCGGCCCGAACGGAACTTTTATTACATAATGGCGTCCGACACCGAGGAGAACGAGAGCGAGCGAGAAAGATAGAGAGAGATAAAAGATCGTAATGGAGACGAGTCGATGATTAAAATTGAAGTATCGGCCGAAGTAATTAGCTCGCACGCAACAACGTGCGCTTGGAAGTCGTGCCGCGTAATAATCAGGTAAATAAATAGTAACGATGCTCCGACGCTAATTACAGAAGTAATTAGTAAGCAAGCGCGTGGTTAATTACAAAATTAAATTGCCACTATCGATCCTTGGCGTCGTGAGCTCCTCGTCGAACGTATCGCGAGCGCGTACGAACTTTGAGGTTCGGTTCTCCAAGCCTTTCGTCTCCTTTCGTGCGTGCCCGTCTCGACGAAAATTTGAAAAAAAAGGGTGACGGGGAAGAAAAAAAAAGTCGTTCGAGCGAGGAATCAAAAAGCGGAATTGTTCGGATTCGGTATCCGTGACAGCGAGCGTAACGTTTCACGGATTTTTACAACATCGCGTACACGGTACGGACATTGACGACCCATTGTATTTTTTACCGGAAACGTTCACGAATACATTAACCGTTCGTAATACCGCGATTATGGTTACGTTTGAATAATGCCGCTCGCTTAAAGGCGCTCGCTGATACACTCTTCTAAGAACGGCCGAGGAGGCTAGCCGTTTCGGTGATCTTCGACCTCCGCGAAAATAAATACATATTTTATCGTCGTACTCGAAATAACCGGGGTCCATCCAGAGGTGACGCGTTAAACCCGAAAGGAATTTTAGCGAGCGAAGGGCACCGGGGCCAAAGAAGGGCTCGTGGGGAGAAGGAGAGTGCGGTGGTCGCTTTAAAAGTAAGGGCGAAAAGGGCAGCTGGCCCCCGAGGCCTCGCGTTAGGTCCCAAACGCGTAACGCTCGCGATAAAGTCCGCGTGCTTGCACGTGCTCGAGCAGAAATCGAGCCAACGCCGAAAGCTGCGCGATCCTCTCTTCCTTTTTGTCTCTGTCTCTCTCCTACACTCTCTCCGCCTTCTCCTCTCTTTTAATTCATATTCCTGCACCTGACTGACCTCTTATTCTTCTGCGGATCTCATTTAACGCCCCCGCGGGCAAGCAGCGAGTCTTTGGTTGGCTCTCTCGCATCGTCACCTGCACCTTCCTCCTCTCTCTCTCTCTCTCTCTCTCTCTCTCTCTCTCTATCCCCCTCCTTTCCCTCTCTCTCGAAAGACAGCCACCCTCCGACTCGGTTTTACGGCGAGTTGCTAATTTCGCTTTGAACGTTATTGATACTGGTTCCACTCCGTGCCGAATACAGGTGGTTCCTGTTTCCGTCAGTGACTCGAAACGTCGGCTCGCTCGCCTCGAGTTTGGATCTCTTCATGATTCACGTTTTTTTTTTTCTTTTCAAGCTAGCCCGATCGAAAGAATCCGAGCTAGCGTCTCTATTTCAAATCCGATCGCGAGATCGTATCGCGATTGAGAAACGCGAGAAGATACCTTTTTTATCGACTTTTGTAGAACGACTAACGAGCGCAAAATTAGAGCTCCGATTTTTCCGCGCCTTGTTATGCATCAAACTAACCGAAACCGTGGATAGTTAAACGCGGTACAAATCGGCGTTTCAAGGAACGGATAACGAAAAGCAATTATAGAAATAGCGTGACGATAATTTCCAGCGAGAACTAGTAACGAGGCCTCGGCGCGTAATCTCCGTGCGCGCGCGGTGCTTAAATTCAAAAGGTTTCCTCTTATCTGATATGTTACCTGCCCCGTTGCATAACACCGTCCAATTATGATGATGTAGATCGGCTTCATTCCCGTGCACACGATTACGGGAAAATCTTTGGAGGCGCGCTGCGAGACGAACTGACAAGTTGATGGCGGAGCATAAATCGTGCTCCGTGCGTTTTAGAGGCGCGTTTCGAGCGTATATCGTACGCGTGTACGTGCACACGATCGCAGGTGCGTGGGCGTGTAACGCGAACACAAGGAAAGGTGGTAGCACCGGTGGTAGACGCGCGTATGCACCAAGTAGGTGCACCTACACGTGCGCGGGAACACTTTTCTACGCGTCCACTGTTCCCTTTTTTCCGGATGCGTCGCATTTCACGCTGCTGACTTTCGAAATACGTTGAAAAAAGTCCGGCTAATTAATAATCATGCGAGAATGATCGGGACAACGTTATTTACTTAGACGCCATTCGTCGCTCTCTTCCTGTACGTTCGTATACCGCCACGTGGATTCGTATACATGTAACTATGCAACGCGACGACTACAAAGACGTGGAAGAAGGTGGCCGTTGTTCGTACGGTCTGAAAAAGTTTACGAGGAAACAGGTGAACCAGGATGTGTCAAAGAGGAAGCCGTTTCGGTACTCCTTCGGTTTTACCGTTCGTAGTCTACCTATATGCACGTGAGAGCGTTTCTCTCTCTCTCTCTCTCTCTGTGTGTGAATATGCATGTGAAATAGGCATGTACTCGATCGTCAGTTTTTCCCGACGAAGAATTTGCTCGTCGCTCGTACGATCTGTAAATTTGATAATTCCCTCGTTCGTTTCTTTAGCGCGCGATTAATAAAAAACCGTCGAGAGAATTAGGACCGCTCGATAGGCGTGTCATCGAACACGAGGGGAAATCGTGCGTCGGGCGGAGTATGGATAATGCGGAGGAAACGAGGTATTAACGAGGTCAAGTGGTACGAGTCAGAAGCATCGACTGGCCACGACATGGTTTTTGCATTACATCGACGTGTTCTTCATTAACAACAATAAGGAGATGTCCGGGAAACGACGTTTCCTTCTCCGAGCATCGAGATCCGGTATTTGCTCGTTGACCGTACGGTTAAAAGCTTTCGCGAATAACATACCTAAGAAGAGAAAGAAAAAGAAAAAGAAGTATGATAAAGCTTTTTATCTTTTACTCCCTCTATATATATATCTCTCTCTCTCTCTCCCCCTCTCTCTTGATCTCTCTTTCTTTCTCGACAAAAGATAAAAGATAAAATGATATTGGGACGAATCCATTGTACGGCGATTTCAGAAGGCCCTGCGAAAATATATATTATGGATGGTAAAAGACGAAAAGCGAGCGGACGGAATTGATAAAGTGTTTCATACGTATCATCCAATATTGGTCACGCGAAAGCAGAAAGAGAAAGAGAAGGAGGAAGGTGGTGGGTAAGAAGAATCGCGCGGAAGGAATGGCCAGCAATCTTGATATAAGTAATGCATTTCTTTTATATCTGCTCGAGATAAAGAATAATGGATGGGACGCGGACACGGCGTGGCTCGCTTTCTCGGAGATATGATACCTTCTTCCAGTTTGCGGAACTCCACCGGCTATGACGATAATAATAATCCATCGAGACCGTCCATCACCGGTGGAATCCCGCTTTCCCGTTCGAACTAGGATATCGAATCTCAATCTTCACGTATATATCGATTCGCAAAGTTTCCATCGGATATCGATCGATAGATCCTCCTGTAAACATAGTCAATGTCAACACGCGATAGTTCCACGAACGAAAGGAAGGTTCGAACGCGTGACCTCGCGCCTGGCTCTTTCCTTGTCAGTTTATCGCGAAGCTTAGTCACGTAAACACCTCTCCGATGGAATCACGAATACTTAAACGCTGTTTTCGTTTTTCTAATCCAACGATAAGAGATCGTAACGTAACTCCGACACCGGTGAACCGTTTTTCATCGATCTTGGACGTCGAGAAAACGATGAAAATTAATTTTTAAGTATCTCGTCGAACCGAGATCGTAAGGAGCGTAATTTTATAAAACGAACGAGGGTATGGCGAACGAGAGAACGTGTCGCAGGTGCTACGGAGGTGGAAGACCGAAATCCACGTTGGAACAACGTGCATATATATACATATAGGTATATATAGGGATACATATACCAAAAGGGAAATCTTTCTTCCGGTGACAAAGAGTCCGCAGGTAGATGTCACCGAACGATAGTCCGACTGGTATTCCTTTCGTCGCATAATTATCCTGACACCCTTACGCGCGCGAGTCATTATCTCCGACTTGTATCGTTACGCGGCGAGGCAGATGCGAAGATCGAATTAGGAACTCCTAGAAGTTCGACCGGGTACCCTCGCCGCGAGCGCTAACAGTGGACATATGAAAATAGATGGCCGCTATCGTTCGACGAGGATACGAATAGAGGAAACGGGTATAATTAATGAGAAATCTTCTAACGAGGACGATAAATTTTCGGTTCTAATCGTACGATGGGAAAAGTCTACGATAAATTCCATCTAATTCGTATGGAATATTTCTTGGCACTTGGCTACGAGAAAATTAAATATAATTTATTTCTTTTCGCGGTGATGGAGGTGCAAGGGAACAAATAAGTGAAAACAATAAAATCGTCATTGCAATAGTGATTTATTCGTTTTAGTTCTTGTGCGTATATTACAGAAGCGCTTTCGTACATTATTATTATGCCATATAATTTTATGATACATTAATTAAAATATTTCAGAAGAAGCAACGCGCGTTACCGTACGAGATCACTCGCGAATGTAACGATTATGACCGGTCGTTACGGATGAAAGTATCTCGAAGGGAAGAAGAGCAGCCGAGAAGACGTGCGACGCGTATGAGAGAGAGAGAGAGAGAGGGAGAGAGAGGGAGAGGGAGAGAGAAAGAGAGAAGAGGAGTGACATATTACAGGCTCCGTGCCAAAATCACGTAGCAGGCTTGATGGAGCGAGAGACGCTCTCGAGATATCGTGGACGAAACGTCTCGAAGCTCGACATTCGTGCGACGTTTCGTCCGACGTGCTTGCTCGGCCTTGAATAAAACGGCTTTTCCCACATGACCGCACTTCGCTATCGAGAAAATATCATTTTATTTCATTTATGACCATACCGTGTGCGCGCGCGCGCCTACCATCGAAGGGCTTCCGTCTCTCCGTTACTTTTTTTTCTCCCTTTTCCTCTCACGTACCAGCCGTACCGTACTTCTATGGGGATTTACCAAGCCCGATCGTATATTATAGACTCCGAGCGACTGTCGTACGACGGGGCATATACGTTCGATACTTTCGAGAATTTACCAACGTCATTGAACTTTTCAACCTTTATCTATGATTTATGTATCCTTTTTTTATATTCATTTTCTACGGTCCAGCAAAGATGAAATTGTTTTCCGATACGAATTTAGCATCGGACAGTACGATTCCAGGCAACGTTAGAACGTTTCATCGATCGGCGAGGGATCGACTTTTGGATTCGAGAAACATCGCGAGGAAGGAAAAAAATCGTAATAGAACGATAAAGAGGCAGTGCGTGGCACCGCGAGAAGGTGCGCCGTGTACTATATAGGTATGTATGTATATATGTATATAGTATAGGTATAGGTATATATATACACGTACAGATATCGATCTGTATTCCAGCGATTTCACCGGCTATCTCAGCCTCGTTTTGACTGAAAACAGAGAAACATATCGTCTTTTATGGAAACCCCGTCGCCTTCGTCGCGGCGAGAAACGAGCGAGGCGTTTCACGGCGTCGAGAGAGTCGAGCGAGCGAACGAGCGAAGGAGTAAGCGAGTAAGCAGAGAAACGTCAAAATTGATATTCTCCGCTCGACTTCGAGAACCGGCGCGCATAAACCCAGAATCCGATATTTCGCGTGCCATATTCCACGGAGAAGGACGCGCCCGCGCGACACATTCACGTACGAGGAAACGTGATTCGGTATGCGCGTTCGTCGTATGCTCTGACACGCACACATATATGTACGTAGGTACGTAGGTACCAACATGATATCGCCTTTTGCTATGTGGCCGGATTCGTTCGGGTGGAAGCTCGCGTCTATTTTGTGCGTGCCCGTGTGTGTAGGTGTGTTTGGGCGTAGATAGAATCGAACTCTTCGCCCAAGGCGAGCTCACGTACCACGTGCAATTTCATATGTGTCGCCTTCGACAAAGCGCGTAAATTTCGGGACGGTTTGTCGAGCTCTCGATATGCGACTAGCTGATGCGCGCCAGTATGCCGAAATGTCAGCTCCGATCGCGATTCCTGAGTCTTTCTCCCATACGGTATATTCGCCCGTCCATCGTGTGTGTGCGCGCGCGCGCGCGCACTTATGCCTCCGTGTGTACGTGTATAAGAGGAAACGATAACTCGACGTCGACGTATCGCCTCGCGAAAGCGATTTTCCTCCTGATGAGAGAAAATTTATTTCCGATACGTGTTTCTTTTCTCAATACTCTACCGCTCGGGTAGAGTGCTATTATTAACAGTTTCCCGAGTCCGTTAAATAAGAGGAAAAATATTTACAAAGGAACGAACCCGGTGCGAACAAGGACGTGTTTTTTTCCAAAATATTTCGAGCGCGATAATCGAGTGAAAAGTGAACGCAACGCGAGTCGTACCGATTCCTCCCGCGTAAGATGCTCGCGAGCTTTCGAGAGGAAAGAAGAAGTCGTTTTATTAGAAATACATTCCGCGAGAGGGTAACTCCCTGCCGGTGGTTATATTTAAAACCGGGCGCAAAAGATTTATACAAGCGCAGCGATGTCCATCTAAAGAACGTAGGTACCGCGGCGAGCGCCAGACGTTTCCTCGTTAGAACGACGTTAAGCGTTGGCCGTAGGAGACACGTACGATATATCCGCGGCACGACGACGGGAAAATATGGAGCGAGCGGAATTCCACGGGCGTTCCACTCGGCTCGATTAGGTCAGACCGTTTGTAATGTCGAGCCTAGTCGATCGGTTCATTCCATATTCCTCCGAGCGCTCACTTTCAATATTTTCCGGCGAACCGTTTACAATCCCCGTAGAAGTCGACGAAGCATCGCAGAAATCGAGCCTCGGATGACTCTTGGATTTTCGAATTCGTGGGATCTCGGATAACAGATGCGAGCATATCGATAACGCGACGACGCGTCTCGCGCGTGCAAAGAAAACGGCTTCGTCTTTTGGTTCGACGGGCCTGCACGAGCACATCCCCTCCGAAGTATCGAAGCGTCGTCGTCGTCGTCGTCGAAGAGACCGAATCCCGAAGTAGCTACGTGGGATAGACACGTCGGATGCAGGGAGCCGAAACGCGGACCCTTATTGATGCCTTTTGGGGAAAACTTTGAAAGGTTGTTTCCGCGAGAGGCTATAAAGTGACACTTCCCGCTTGCAAATATAAACTTGTTCGCGGTTTGATAGAGCGAATATTACGAGCCGCCTATATGGTTACGATATATACGATATATATGTATGTAGGCAGACGAGAGATGGGAAGAAAAGAGAGAAAAAGAACGAGCGAGAGAGACAGAGAGAGAGAGAGAGAGAGAGAGAGAGGAAGAAGGAAGGAAAACCAAACGGATATGCGGGCTTTGCCCATGGGAGTATTACGGATTCAAGGTGAGTAGGGGTCCTGCGGAGTAACCCGAGACATCAGCGGGGTAATATTTCCATATTCCGATATCGAATAAATGGATCGTTGCCGGTCGCACGACGCGGGCATAAATCCTTGCCCGAGCTATCGTGCATCACGTAGCCGCCGAGAAAGAGCCCGCCACGCGAGTCTACGGCTATCGGTGGGGGTGTGTCGGATACCCTCGTCTTCCGTGAATTCGTTAGCCCGCGACACGTTTTTTATACGACCGCGACCGATCGAAGGCAGCCGAATTTCGAAATTCGGAAATTCGTTGCTCGAATCTTCGAAAGCACCATCGCGAAATTAGAGAATAACGTTTTCATCCCTCGCAAGTTTTTGGACGTTTCTTCGAAGTTCCACCCTCCACCCCCGCTTCAATAACGCATTAAAAATGCACCACGGTCGATCGTGGCTCCACGGTGGCTCTAAAGTCGAAGAAATTGGACTCGCTGCCGGTCGAAAGATAGGGAATCAGAAATCGTAAAACTAAACCGCGTGTCGAGCGGATCGCATCGGACGTGTACGTGTGCGGCTGAATAACAGCCGCGATCCAAGTTAAAACTCCTGATCGGCATGCCGGTGAACGCGTTTCTGTGCGAAGGTACTACGTGATCTCACGTAGTCGGCCGTCTTCGCGGAGCCCGTAAAAACACGTTCCCCTTATTACGAGAAAAGCACAATGATCTTTTTTTCTTCTCTTTCCTTTGGAGCATGTGTTTCTTTCGATAGAACGAAATCATAAAACGATATATCGCGAATCGCCGTCGATTGATTTTCATTGAAATCGTACGTCTTTAAGGTTTTTCATAGATTCTGGAATCTCCACGGAAGATATCGGCTTCGCGAGGCTGCGGTTGCATAGCGAACGACCAGGATGTCATTGTTTTCGTCCTCCGCCTTCTCCTCCTCCTCCTCTTTCTCACTCTCTCTCTCTCTCTCTCTCTCACGCGCGAGCGTTAAAGCCTCCTCTCTTCCGTCCTTTCTCCACCGACGCTTCTCCGAGCGTGCGAGCATTCCGACTCTTAGCCACGTTGCGCGCATACTTACATGGCTTATTTCCAGTGGCCCGCGATGCATTCGGTGCATCGTTCTTCTCCTCGCGGATCAAACGGTTTTCCAGACTCGCGCGTTCCTTTTCTTCCGAGCGTGCCGACGTTGGCGACGGATTTAAGCAAAACGAAAAAGAGGAAACGCTCCTTTGAAATTCGACGAGCATTCGTCCCGCGACCGTGGATCTACGTATGCGATTTAAAAAAAAAAAAGAAAAAAAGGATAGGAAGCTCTTCGGAGAAGATCGGTCGATAAAACAGATCGATCGTCGTAGAAGAGCAAAGGTGGTGAGGTCGAAGAAAGTGTAAGAAGAAAACGGTCGAGTTCCCACACCCTCTCCCGAGTCGGAGGCACGAGTTGTAGGTGTACGGTGGGGGAAGCCTGGAACCATGGCCTTGTCTTCCAGGGCCAGGTCGAATGTGTCAACCATAGGAACGTGCGACAAGTAAGCAGGATCGTTGCCAACGCCCCGGGACGGCTCGAACCACCGGCTTAGAGTATCGTCACCGGGCCGGAGCCGTCGTAAACATCGGCCGAGTGCGGCGCGACTTGTAAATTCAGCTCTGGCGTTTTAATGGTCTACAACGCGCGCGTGTATTAGTTTCAGGGGCATTAATAACGCCGCGGTGAAAGGCTATCGTCGATTAATTAGTCACTTAGCGCGCCACGTTCTCTCTCGCTCTCTCTCGCTCTCTTCTTCTTTCTTTAGCGCGTACACGCGCGCGCGCACACACACACACACACGCGCGTACTCGCACACTCTCCGGATATTCCTCCTAGGGCTTCTCAGGTACCTCGGATATAGAGACCCTCCTTTTCTTCCTCCTCTTCCTTCTTCTTCGTCCTCCTCCTCCTCATCCTCCTCGTTCTACTCCCCCCGGGTCGTATCGTTTGACAGTGTTTAAATAGTGGAAACGTTCGTAACGTTCGAGACTCTCCGTGTCAAGGGGCTACTCCAGTTTGCAGTTTCGAGAAAACGGATGATATTTCTTATTTTGATATTCCCTCAAACTATACCCTCAAAACTTATTATTACCAGAATTTAAATCACAATTCTAGGTTCCTTCTCGACACACGCAACGACTCTCTGACGGATCGATGAAACGCTCGGGGGCCCGTCCGCATGGACAAAATTTAATAACACGCGGATTATTCGAGATACGAGGAACACAGGTGTCTACAGCAGAGAAAGAGAGAGAGGGAGAGAGGGGGGAGAGAGAGAGAGAGAGCAAAGGCTGGGCCCGAGAGAGCCTAATTCGTGTCTTCCTTTGCAACTTATAATTCAAGCTCGCAGACTGGAACCGAACCGAAGAGAACTACGCTAACTTGCACAACGGTAATTATACACTCCATCCAGCCCCATTCCCGCGTGGCGCAAGCCTGCCTTTTGTATCTCCCTCTCTCTCTCTCTCTCTCTCTCCCTCTTTCCTCGTGCCCTTAAATTTCACGTTATTTATGTTCCGGCTCGCGTCTTCCAAGACGCGCCTCGATCTCTCGCTCGGACGAATTATTTTATTCGCGATCGCGAAAAGAGCTCGGGAAAAGAATCGCCGTTTCCCTTCGTTGCGAAGGTAACTCTTGTATATTCGACGCAGAAATTAGCTGCATAATAAATTCGGGCGTGTATATAATGCGAAAAGCGAGAGGACTAGTCGAGGAGCGAGGCGAATGGAATCTACAGTGCGGTAAATTAAAGTGCTCTGTTTTAATGCTGTTATAAGAATTACTACTCTCGGACTTGCCTCTTAAATCTTTCCCACCTACCCTCTCCCTCTCTCCCTTTTCTACGGAGTTAGGGACGACGCTACCTTATTCTCACTTCCTTGCACCGTTCTCGTCCTTTTTACTTATTTGTCCGCGTCGCGAACGTTCCTCCCTTACATCGAATCCATGTAGATACATACACCTACGCTATACGCACGTATATTATTTCTTCAAATTCATAGGACGATAAGCTCGTTTCGATAGAATCCAAGGAAAAGCGTGGCGCTCGTGCGAATCGACAAGGACGGACGGACATTCTTTTTCACGGGCGGAGCGATAAACATCCACCCCTTAATTAGATTTATTCGCCCTTAATTCGGAAAAGGTGAGCAAGATTTAAGGGTCACCGCGATCGCGATCGCCCGCCGTTATTAAAACAATACACGCGATCACGGCTAGTCGAGTCGAAATCTTTTCTCTCTTTCTCTTATCCTCGGGTATTCGTTAATATAGAGAGAAGGAGAAGGAGAAGGAGAACACGACTCTCGACTCGACTTCTCGGCTCTTTCGTGTATGAGTAAACGTCGCGTGTTAACGAGCATTTAGTTCATTCCTGTCACTTTGTCAGCCGGTAGACCTATCTTTTTCGGCCCCGAAGCGTCGTTCCATTTTAAGCCTCGCACAATGCCTCGACGTGTAGCGTGGCAGTGCTACAAAATTTACTGTATCTGGCGCCTCTTCTATATTTACGATGAATACCGAGAAAAAGAGAGATATCTTCGTGCTCGCGATTTCCATCGCGATATCGCCTCGTGATTCCTCGTCAATTTCATCTTCTTTTCTTTCTATTTCTCTTACGAAACGTTTTCTTTTATCGAAGGAACGTAACGAGATCGTACCGGACTAACGGGCTCTGTCGGATCGCACATAACGTCTACTTAATTTTCGAGACGTTTCAGGGGGAATGGTTAATAAGAGAGAGAAGGAGAGAGAGAGAGAAAGGGGGGGAGCTGCCCGTATACTCGGACTTCTCGAAGAAGTATTACTATGCGGAACGCGGTGGAGCAGCATAACGGTAAGTCTCGACGTTCGCGAACGATCGCGGTGTCGTTGTGCCGCCGCGACAATGCAAGGTTATACATCTTAAATTCTCACGGCGACATCAATCCTATCGTTCGATAGAAATCTCCCCTCCTTCGCGTCGCGTGAAAGCGACGAAGCGCTACCGAAGACGCGCGCGCGCGAGCTCTTCGTTAGAAGGCTTAGGAGTCCGAGAAAAGGGAAGAGAGAAAAAAATAATTACAAGAAGACTCGCATTTGCTTAATACGTGCTCGCGCATAAATCACCGTGACTCGAACAAAGAATTAATCGTCGGCGGGACGACGAGCGATACGATGGGAACCTTCGCTAATGAACGAAGATATGAAATCGAGTTGACAACGTTCGAGAGAGAGAGAGAGAGAGAGACGTTCCTTCGTTTCCTGTAAGACCTGCCTTCGAGATAAAACGTTAAGAGCGTTGGCCGCTGTACAACAGGGAGGTAATGATCATCGCCTCATATTTCTTGTTACAATCAAGACATTGGTAGGTAATTTGTGGTAGCAAGGGGCGGATACTCCGTAGGAGCTACCACGGTAAGGATCTAATATACTCCACTCATAACCATTAATCACCGGAGAGAAATCGCCGGGAGCTGCCCGAAGTAGCGGGCTATTGTTTATCACCTTTTTTTCTCCGCTTAGGAACCACCGTCGGCTCAGGGAGAGAAAGACGAAGAGAGAATTACCAGTAATTTCCAAATTCTCTCTCTCTCTCTCTCTCTCTCTCTCTCTTCATCGGAAGAAAGACAACGCTAAGAAAAACTTTGTCACTCGTCGAGCGAAAAGCTTTCGTTGCTTCTTACCTCGATAAGAGAATTCAAGATTTGTCCAAGAACGAGACGCTTCTCGAGTAGGACATCTTTTTACGAAGGTTCGCGATACGCTTAAGTGCCTTTCTTACGCATCGAGAAGTTGAACGTTTTCCTCGATGTGTCTCTTTGTTATTTATTTGCACGTTTCTCCGGTAGCTCGCGCAAACGACTGTAGGTACGTGTACGTTAGGTACATAGGAACGTAGTAGCAGCTCGGACACCAACACGAACGCTTACACGGCACAGCGTTGCGAAGGAAGGAGCGCGGATAGTAGCACCTCGCGTGGAATACACGTTGGCTGCTAACTCAGCTGACCGGTCATTAATAAACCGAAGCCATTACCAAGCAACCCCCGAATGTGCACGGTGCTCCGTGTGCTTGCAACTATGTATGAGTATACAAGGGTATGTATCTAAAACCACTATCCTCAGAGTTTCCCTCCCGATTCAGATCCAACGAGAGAGGAGGGAAAGAGAGAGCGAGAGAACGAGAGAGAGAGAGAGAGAGAGAGAGCGCGAAATAGAGGTAGGGAAACAGGGGGTGGTCGAGGGGGGTGGTTTCTCGAGCACCCCTTCGCCCCGCACGGTCGAGGGCGCAAGCGGGTTTCCTCTTTAGCCGGAACAGGGCGGAGGCTAAGTCGGGTTATAGTCCGGCGGTTATAGCGTTGGCCCCGCTGGTATGTCATTTATAAATGTCCTCGCGAAATGACCCGTTCGTCCATCTCATCCCTTAAGCACGGTCATTAAAGTCGGCCATAGTCCAGAGCAGTCGACGTTCGGATATCCTCTCCTCTCTCCCAGCACTTTGGCGAACGCGTACCTACGGGTTAATGAAATGCTTTATTAACGGTGGAAGGGAGCGAAGATTTTCTCGGTAACACGTTGGAAGTCGTCCAATCCATTTGTATTCCTCAACGATACTCTATTTCTGTCTTTATCTTCTTCCTTTTTTTTCACCTCGACGTTTCCAGATTTTTAACGGGACGATCACGGATGGTGCTTGACTTTTCTTTTCTCCTCGGAGGAACGTCGTCTTCGAGACTCGAGTATGACAGCGAACGTCTTGCCAGCAACGCGAAGCATTTAATATATCGACGAGAAAAGTTCGGAGTCCGTTCTCGATGGATCGTGGACTCGTGGCTGAAAGGATCGGAATGCGAGCAGGGGACACGTATCGCACGCGGACGCCGGTGAATAAGGGAAGGAGAAACGTCTCCTCTGTCGTTGTACGTCCGAGATTTGAGGGAAAATAATAGCTTTTGTGCTTGGCCGCCACCGACGATGATTGGCGTGTCTATTGTCGCGAGAGTGGACAGGATTTTCATCCGCGGATTAAAAGTTCTCTACTGGAAACCCTCGATCGACGTGCGGTCAGCGAGAAATCTTTTTTGAAATTTTTGACTACCTCTCGCATACTCTCGCGACATTATTATATCGCGGATGATCGATACGAGCGAAAAAATGGCTGAGTAGAAAAACTTGTTCTTGTCACGAGATGGACTCTATGACACCTGTTAGACCACGCGTATGTTTGATCGATCGACGACGGCGAAGAGGACGTAGATGCTGCAGCAGAGGCTGCTACCGCCGTTGCTAGACCATAAGTTTGCCGTCTTGAAGGGTAGGGACATAGAGGAAGGAAGGAACGCGCGAGACAAACGGTTATGTTATAGCTTCCATATGGGGAATACCAGCCGTGGTAGACGGATCGTAATACGACGTGGCTGATCCGCGAGGAACCACAAAATATACACGGTTTCCCTCTCAGAATTGACGAGCGTCTGCCAGCTTCGTTTTCAAGAATACACGCGCTTACCACAGAGTCTGAAAAGAATGTTCCGCGAGTTCGAAAATCGTATCACGAAATCGTACGTCGTTCTACAAGATATTTGTGAAAATTTATCAGCTTCTCGCCTAGCGTGTACGATTTGTGAATTAATTTCGGACAAATCTCCGACGTATAGACCGTTTCTGCGCATACATCCTTCCGATTTCCGCAGCCCCACCGTATAAGCAACCCCTCGGATATATCCGACAAGACTCGTCCCGGAGCTCCCGATATTCGAACACAAAAATCAGCTTTATTCCGACATGCGGACGAAATCGAAGGGGACAAGCTTCCGTAAGCTTCATAGACGTCTACGTGACATCACTTATATATATAGTATATAGAACTACATAACCGTAGGGATTTATCGCGGATTTTTAGAAAGAAAAGGATTCATCCAGCGTTAGCCAATTAAATCTTCTCGAAAATTAAACAGTCTCGCATATTTATCGCACGAGGGGAGGATGGTGGAAGATATCGATCGATGGAATCCGAACGCGAGCGAGATGATTGGCGAGCTTTAAAGCAGCCTATAAATATAACGCATGCATCAATAATGTACAAGCGCGCTATCAATATACGAAAAGGGGAGCGAGAGACAGAGGAGAGAGTGCGGATGCAGAAAGAGAACGAGAGCCGATGTTACGTATCAACGTAATGGCGGTCTGCCGTTGATGCGGCTAGCCGTGTGCCGATCGAGGGAAGCACAGCCGTTTTCGAGGAAGGAGGGGTACAAGCGGGGTCCATATTGCGGTCGGAATGTTTCATCAAATATTTAGGTGGCATCGTGCTGCTATCAGATACACTTCAAAATTCATGCCGAGAGCGCACTCTCGTGCGAACTCCGTGTGCGCGTCGATTAAAAAGCTCTTTCGGTGGTCGACCATTGGCATAACTTTATGAACCGTGGACTTCAAGACGACAGACTTGTCTGCGGAAGGAAGGGGGCCGATATTTTCGTAAGCTCGCTTTAATATTTAACGAGACGACGTGTCTTTGAAGATCGCCGTAATATTTTATCGCTTTCGAGTCTCCCTTGGAAAAGAAATCGGCGAACGATCAATTTTTAAACCATCTCGTAAATTCTCATTTTTCTATCCTGCTTTAGATTGATTTTTACCATCTTCGATGTGGGCATATCTTTATTATCTTAATTGCAACCCGCATGATTAATTTTTTAACGATACTCGTGATAAAATAATTATACCGATAAAAGAAAATTACGTAGTTTCTTCAATAATATAATGTCGTATGCGATAAAGGATCGCTACTACCGGTGGACGAGCGAAAGGACAGCCGGCAGAACTCGGTAGCCACGAGTCTCAATACCATCGAAAAGATCGTCGACGTTTAGTCGCTATCGATAGGCGGAACGAGCACGATCGCGTCCGGAGGCCGGTAGTAAGCAGCCTGGTGTAGAAGAAAGAAAGAGTGGGAAAGAGCGAGAGAGAGCGAGAGGGAGCGAGAGAAAGAGAGATGGCAGACGCGTTACGACCTCGAAAGAGGCGGGGGAGAATAAGGAAAGTAGGCACGGTCGTCTCTCGGTGGTGTCGATGATCGCTCGATGGACGAAGAATGGTCGTGTCTGGCTTTTATCGAATCACGATGTAAACGTCAAAGGAGCGCGAATTGACTACCCAGAACACGCGTGCCGGTGGAGATATTGAATTCCAAATTCTACGATTATCGAGCCGGGCAGTGCTCTATTTGTTATACTATCTGGGAGCGAGGCACGTAGCTGCCCAGGCCGATGAGCTTACGCCGGGTTCTGGCCTCTTGAGATATGTCGTTTATACTGACGTGAAGGTACGCGACGAGTGCGTCGCATATGTAATTCCTACTTAGAGTCACCATTACGGTAATATACGGCGCATTAACCAAGTTTCTACCTTCGATACGGGACTCGACTCGCTCGACCGTCTCTTACTCTTTCTCTTTCTCTTTCTCTTTCTCTTTCTCTTTCCTTCTTCTACCCGCTCGACCTTCTCTCATTCTCTTTCTCTCTCCCCCTCTATCTTTTGCTCCTTCCTCTCTTTCACACACACACCCCTCCCCCCCCTCTCTCTCTTTCTCTCTTTCTCTCTGTCTCTCTCTCCTCTTCCTTACTCCTCTTTACCGAACGAAAGAGCTTCGCGTGTTCGATCCATCAGGTGTTTTCAGGCTTCCCACCGGATATGTTGGTGTAAAATGAAAAAGCGTATCCCTGTCGTCCAACTCCAATATCTGACACGCACGGAGCACACGGAATTCTCGCTTCCTGCCCGCTCCCTCCTCGTCCTCCTTCTATTTGTCCTCCCACCACGTTAGATCTGTATATTCTCGGAATAGCCTGTCTTCGTCACGACGACAGCTACGCGATGATAATCGATGACTCTAAAGTTTTGGAAAGTATCGCAAAGGTGTCTCCGCGGTAGTTCCATTCTTTGCCGTCTGCAATTACGCTCTCGTGGAACCGATCGATGCTTCTTCATAGGAGTCGAAGAACGCGAAGCGGTAACATCGGAATCTAACGATATACCTCTTTAGGGAAGCGCACGATATAGCCGTCGAGATACAAGGCACTGATCCGTTTTGTAGCATTCCGCGTCTTAGCGTAGCGGCATATCTCTCTTTCTTCTCCTTCCCCTCTACGTCTTTCGCTCTCGACTCCTTAGACCCTCCGCATTAAGTATACGAGGATAAGTCCTTAGCCCGGATTCGGCTTGGACTTGGAACATTAAGCGTTTACCGCCTTCCCGTAAGTTTGACCCTCTAACGTTGTTTCTAGCTCCGGTGCTCCTGGCCCACCACCCTACCCCTCCCCCTATTTCCTTCAGCCCACACATCCAGCTAACTCCTCGTCCAGCGATGAACGCTTCGCGTCGAAATTCGACTCCGACGGTCCTTGGACGTGCAACTAGCGAGTTTCCCAAGTCTGAACTCTCTTCGGATATCCACCTTAGCGTCGGGTGCCAATAAAGGGTCTGCCAGTCTCCTCCTTCGGCGCTCGAGTGTGTCCGGTGTAACTCGGTGATCTCCAACTATCCCGTTGGATTACCAACTATTCTCGAAGACGGGGCCATCGGGGATTAGAGCTGCCGGTGGTTGCTGCTCCCGTCGTCCCTTTCGAGCGTGCCTTTCCATGACCATCGAGCGTCCTCCATCCTCTTCCTTCGACCGTCTCTCCATCTTCTCTCTCTCTCTCTCCCTCTCTCTCTCTTCCTCTCTCTGCCGCACCTAACGACGGATCCTTTAGCTCAGGGTGGCTCTACTCGTCCGAGCAGGAAGCTCTCTCTACCACCCAGCACCCTCCAGGCTCTCTTCGTCACCACCACCACCACCACCACCACCACTACCGCCAGTACCATCACCAGCATGAGCGCACCACCGACCGTAGTCCAATATCAATTATAAGAGAAGACAAGAGAGCTGCAATCACGAGCGGGCAGACCTTAACGGATCAAAGGTCTTCCAGCTCGCGGCTGTGCGGGATCACCAGTTTTTAGATAAGAAATACTTCAATTAACCGACCACCTTCTCTTCCTTCTCCTACAATACGTACCATCCTCCTTCCTCATAGCGCCGCGCACTACTCGACCCTCCAACGCCATTCCACGCCACGGAATGGTATTGCTCTGAGATTAGTCGAATATAAATCTCCCGCGGAAAGCGATGAACTCGAGCTACACTGATCCTTAAGCCGCATTTCGACTTTCTTATCGACTGTCGAAGTAATACCATCGAATCTCGAGGATACCAAGTATACGAAACTTGTGCCGATTCTTTCACGAAACACACGACGTTTCGACTAATATCGTAGTGTCGTGGTCAATCCGCGTTTCCTACTGTTAGACTTACTCGATTCAAAATTGATACTATCTCGCTTCGGGACGAAAGATTATCTATTTTCATGAACACGTGTCCGGCAGCCCGGTCTCAGCACTCCCTATTGCGAACTTGGAGATACACGAGAGGAGATAAGAATCGATCCTTACGCAATATTTCTCGAAGTCGATCCGTAATCTCTATTTGCCTGAACAATTTATATCCGTTCGTTAATCGCGGAAGGAGAACGCTTCCGAAACGGTTCTTCTTCGGGTATAACCGAGAGAAATTATAATTTAAGATCAACGTACGATTCGAAAGGGAGCGTGGAATCGACGAATACTAATGGCACACCCGCACTCACATACATACGCCAGCATGCGAGGCCCTTCGTTCGTTCGTTCGTTCTTCCGCTCGTCCGCTCTTGGTATTCGTCGATGCTTGACGTTTATACCGGCGCGCGCGGTACGATTTAAGGGAATTTCGTAGAACGCCTGGAAATTTCCATGTTTAAGGCGCAGTTTAGTCTGGGTTAAAGCGCTTCCTGTCATCCGTAACCCCCATAACTACATATGTTCGGCAGCCGCGTATAAACGCACACGCGCGTGCCATAAGGTGTCGACGCGCATTGTCGATGCGCGAAACCATCGGCCAAGTCTCCCTCCTGCTGCTTCTTCTTCTTCTTCTTCTTCCAGCCTTTAAATTCGTCAAGACGTTTATGAGAATGAGCTACCGAGATCCTATCGGGCTTAAAAAATTCAACCTTCCCCGTTGGGCGTTTCTGCGTGACTTTACCCAAACGACCACCCGATGACACTCATTGATTTATTTACGACCACGTCGCGCTGCCATCTTTCGAAACGTAAATTTCTAAGTGTCTTCGATCGCACATCTGGCAAGAGTCGGGGATTCGAAGGATCGCGAGATTAAGAAAGGTGGAGGCAAAGTTGGAACGAGTTTTTCTTCGGAGAGCCAAGAGGTTGAACTTTTTAGTTTTCTCGTTTCGAAGGTTCATAGTTTACTCGTGGAATTTGATACGTAAGTATTGGTAACGTCGCGCGTAACATAGGTATGTATCGTAATCGGTGACTCCCAACGGTAAACCGTCCACCCACTTCCTCGTTGGCCAACTGACATTATCGCGAGCACGATTACGGTATTCCCGTCCGAGTGAACTCGCCGATTAACTTGCCTTCTCTAGCAATTAGGCCGGTGCGACTTTTACGAATTGATCGATAAGCCTTGACTATGCGGTTCGAGTCTAGTCACAAAATCCTACTGCTTGAAAAGGGAGCGAGGTTCGCTAAAACGATTCGCGAGAATCCGCATATCGATACGGCTTAGACGGGAAGAACGAAAATGCAGTGGGATCGCGTCTATAAATATTTGAGGGAGAGCGAGAGCATGGTAGAGTTTTTACGGGGTGCCCGATAGATCTCTCATGGGGCCGAGGCGACTGGACCACGGCGGGGCTCTTCCTTCCTTCTTCTCTTCTTTTTCTATTATGCCGTGATTTTTTATTGACGAAGTGGACACCGTCGGCTAGCAGTAACGGTACTGGTGGTGGTGGTGGTGGTAGTGGCGGCAGCGGCGGCGGTGGCGAAGGGTCCGAGGACATCTATTACTTTGTTGCTTGCTTTTTTCCCGCGGCACACGCCTTCGCGCGACTCACTCCATTCCACGCATACACGTTCGCTTCCTATTTTCACGTAGAGCAGGAGTTCGTGGGTAGACGAAGAGGCCCGGAGTCGAGGGTGGAAAGTTTGCGAGAGGAGGATGCCGATAGCGGAAAAAGAAGAGAGAAAAAGAAAGAAAGAGTCGGCGAAGCTGGCGGAGTCCGGCTTGGAGGGTTGAACGATCGAGTCGATGGGCCGGTAGGGCGATGGGGGTGGGGGGAAAGAGGGCGAACAGGTCAGTTTTGTCCCAAGTGTGCAATGCTCGGGGCCATAGATCACGCAATATCAGTTGTCAGGCCGGGGCCGAACGGATCGAATGGCGGAGGCGATGGGGTGGACACGACGCGCTTTGCCCGGGACAACTGGACACTGCCCTGTCCCCGAAGTGCGAGTGATGACCCCCGGGGGAGCCTGGCCCATGCAAAAACTCGCCCTCCCACTCTCTCGTTCTCTCTCTCTCTCTCTCTCTTCCTCTCTCCATCTCTTTCTCTCTTTTCGCCGTCACCTAGCTAGTAGTACGTACGTCGTTGTCCATCTTCGCAGCGCCCCTCCGGCACTTTCACCTCTTCTCTTCTTCTTCCGTTTATTGCGAAGAACACATAAAAAGGAATATCTAACGAGGACCGATAACTCAAGTTCTCCGTGCTCTCTGGTGGCCCGCACTAGCTTCCTAAACCTATTTCTCTTTTTACTTCGTAGGGAGTAAACTTCTCTTCTCTTCTTTTTCTCTTTCTCTCTTTCTCTCGACGATCTAATCCTCGGACCCGGGGTTTCAATATGGTTTGACGGGATTACCGCGCGCGCGAGTCTCTTTTTTTTAAGATACACAACCCTCGCACCACTCTGGCCTTCTCCCTGCAGACCGTGAATGCGAAATCGCGCGATTTACTCACCGCCGTCCGATTTCGGTTCTTGACTTATTTATGTGATTGCCTACCGCGTCGATGTGGAACAATGTTACGCGTCCGTAGAACGAGATGTGGAGCGGCAGATTGAAAAAATTGGAAATATCGAAAAAAGAGAGGAGGGAGGAAAAGAGCAGCATCCGGTCGTAGATCGTTTTACCTTATTTCCATTTTTCAATGACTCGACGATGACAGGAGCGAAAGCGCGTTTATAGAGCCCGTGATGCAATCGCGCAACAACGTTTCGTCCACACTCGGTCGGACTATTAATGGCTCGGCACTTTCGTCGAAAAGTGCACCGCGAGAAGATTCGCGTGTTTCTTCGAGAAAGGGAAGACGATGCCTCCTGTCTTCGGAATCTCAAGACCCGCTGGACCCTTTCGATTTCGACGCCTTTTTTTAACGTCGCGACGGGAACGAGCCGAGGGAAGCGGCATTATAGAAAGAGAAAGAAAAAGAGAGAGAGAGAGAGAGAGAGAGAGAGAACATTCGGATCTCCACGATCCACCTATAGACGACACGTTGGACAAAGCGGTAGCGCGCGTCGTTAAAATTAGCACGGAACAATGCACGTGGCCGGATTCAGACGGAGTTAAGTGTCTCTCCTCTTTTCTCCCATCCCCTCTCTTCATCCTCTCCGTCCTTTCGTCTCCTCCCAACCCTTCCAACCCCTTTTCCTCTCATCTCGCGAGATTTACTAAAGTGTTGGAAATTATTGAACGATCATCTCCTATTCAAATTGACGCACGTTTATCGACTCTTCGATGGATATACTTGAAACGGTCAGACAAGAATGAAAATGATAGAGCATCAAAAGTTAATCATCGGCCGAATGGAAATTGTTCAAAAACGACGAAAGATCTTCCGCGTCTTGCTTTTCTTGCACGTCCTCGGTGACGCATACCAACGTTGCGTAGCTATCTATAGAGAACGGAGCGCGATAGGCTCACAAACCGCGCACGTCGAAGCCCTCGTCGTCTTCGTCGTCGTCTTTGTCGTTGTCGTCGTTGTCGTCGTCGTCGGCGGCGGCGGCAGCGGCGCGACCTTCCCTCTCGTCTTTCTCTTCCCCCTCCTCTTCCTTCTTTCTCCTTGCACATACGAAATGCATATTCCTACGAGCACATCTTCTTTTCTGTTTTTATCTAGATTCTATAACACGTTCGCTTTTGTCGATATAACCGAACCTTCTGTTTTTATTTAATATTATATTTGGTACATATCGTATACACGGTAGATATTTAACTGTAAGAAAAGAGATAGCAAAGATCGAAGAAGAAGAAGAAGAGAAAGAGGAGAAGAAACGATGCAGCACGATGAAACAAATAGCGTGCCGTGGAAAATGCGAAGCAAATCAGACAATTTCACGGCAGATAATCCAGGGACGGATTCGCGAGCACACGTACTGGGTTACACGCGCATACACGCATATACAGAGGGAGAGAGAAAGAGCGATAGAGAGGGGAGAGGTGCGAGGGAACGACGACGAGTCATTTGGGTGATGTAGAGAGATCGAACGTTCTTCGACGAGTCGGTCGAATCAGGCTCTGCGAGTTCCGGGGATTGGAGGTCGACGAGAGAAGAAGCTGGAGGTGGGCAGGGGTGGAGAAGGTTCGTTTCGAAGTCACGAAGGGGTGGAGAACGGGAGCTCGTCGTCGAGAATGAGAGAGAGAGAGAGAGAGGGAGAGGGAGAGAGAAAACTTCTACAGTACGGATTCACCGAGCGTTATGATTTGTGCTCGCTCAGACTTCCGTCAATAATTTTACGGCAAATTTAACTCTAAACTTTCCGTCAACGTATTTCGACCCAGCCTCATCCTCCGTCTCATTTTCCTCGCCTCCTTTCCTCCTCATCCTCCTCCTTGTCCCCTTACAACCGTGAAGACTCTGCGAGGACGCGGTTCTCAGCGCGTTCCGTCCTCCGCGTAAAAACTTGCGATCGACTTACCTTCTCCCGTATGATTACTTTCGAGCGATCGAGCATCATTTACGATCGCGTCCCATTAACTTACGAGTGTGGATGCACATTTTACTGGGATACGCGTGCTTTAATAGTACGCAATGTATCATTTTTATAAATCGTAAGAGTAGTATGAATATACGCCGATAATAGAGTAAAGCAATTTCATCGGAGGATCAATTTCACAAAGGACAATTTTTTCTCGTCCCATCGACATAAAAAAGCATACTTTTGCTTTTCATCTCCAGCGAATTCATATATCTTTCTCCTCGATACAGAAAAATGAGAACCCTCCGCGAAGTTTCATGTAGATTAAATGGGAAAGCCTGGGCGATGCATTTGCGTTATTCCGATAATAAGAAATAAGCGTACATCCGGGAGAGAAGGCCGTCTCCGTCTTCCCCCCTTTATTATCTCGCGGCCGTGCCGTACGAAAGTTATAGCGAGCGAAAAGTTTTCTACTTATCCAAAGATTTCCCTTCGAACGCGCGCGCGCGATCCTCCGTTTCGCGAGACTTTCCCGATTCGCCGTGTCTTTCATTTTTACAGTGGATGGAGACATTTGTAGGCGGACAATTTTAACGAGCGGTAGAAAATGGCTGAACACGCATCCCGCCTTAACTTTTTAGAGACAATAACTTGCGAGATGAGGAAACGAATGAAAAGAAAGAGAGAGAGAGAGAGAGAGAGAGAGAGAGTGTAAGATGTAACACGAACGGGAACCAGAGAGGCAAAAAGGAAAGGCATCCGACTGCCTTTGAGCGTTATCACTCGCTAAACGTTTTACAACCGATGCTGCGCCTTTGCAGCATCTCAAATGACTTTTTTATTGGGTCCAAATCGATATTACGCCGTTTTACCTTCTTTTCTCTCTCTCTCGTTCTCTCTTTCTCTGTCTCTTCGTTCTCCACGCTCGAAAGAAGAAATTTCAGGACGACGGCGCGTCGACACCTACGTAATCTCTTCGGGTGTCCAAAGAGAATGTCGTGAATGACATCGTTCGATGCTGATAACAGGTACATTTCGAAAAGGCGAATCGATCGTTGTCTAGCCGATTTCGTTCACTTTGACCGAACATTTATTTTTTTTTATTTTCGTTAAATAGCCTGTCGTTAGTTTGTAGATTAAGATAACCGCAGAATATTGCAATCGTATTAAATATGATATATATGATGAAACGCGAATAATGGAAACTGCTACAAAGCCCGTGTCATTTTTCTTCCAGACCTACTCCTCCTCTCTCTCTCTC
>JAIFRP010004357.1:4110977-4126561 GCA_032403825.1 Odynerus spinipes
CTCTCTCTCTCTCTCTCGCACACTAATGCGATAATGTCTCACGGGAGAATGGCGAAATGCATGGCAAGAGAACGCGAAGTGCAGAATCACATATCTGAGTAGTGCTCGGCATTATACCTCTACGTGTCACGTGTCTACGAGTGCCTCGTGTCTCTCGCGGAAAGTAACGTGAGAAGTAGCGCCGCATCGCAAGGAGGAAAGGGGGAAGAAAAAGAGAAAGAAAGAAAGAGAAGAGAAAGAGAGAAGATATCTTAGAAGAGCTAAAGAAAAGGCGCTGAAAGATATGGCCATTCGTGTGTAGAAAATACGCTATGTATCCCCACCCACATCACCGTATCCTTCTCTCTCGCTCTTTTTCTCCTTTTCCTCGACATCGCACACGTCGACAATAAACACGCCCTGGTCATATTATTCTTCCATTTGTCTCCTCATAAATCCAACATAAAGACGGACAGGCACTCGCCTTCTTGCTAAAATCCTATGACTTTTTACCATTGTGCAGAGATAAACCAGCGACATATCCCTTCTAATGAAAAAGAAAGCCTAATCACTCGTTCGTTAAAAATTCTTCCCATATCGCGGCCGGTCGCATTCCAATCGTTAATCCCTCTTCGTGGCAACCCCAAAGACACATAAACTTTTCTAACCTTCCATCCATTCTAATCCCCCTGCCCTTTCTTCTTTCTCACACTGGCAAACTTCTTTCGGAAAGAATAGAGGGGTTGGAGGTACGCGAAGAACGGCCACTCGATCGAAGAGTTCGCAGAGAAAGAAGAGAGAGAGAGAGAGACAGAAGGTGAATGCTGGGGAGATCGGGCCGTTATTTAGTTAATGACTATTCTCTCGCTCGTAGGCGCTGCCAGGCAGCGTGGCCAGCTTGGAATACAAGATCGTGTTTGAGATGCTCGGCGTGCTGCTGCTTCTGCTCCTGCTGCTAACCCTGGATAGTTGTTGGATCCGGGTACGTAGCCTGGACAGTTCGGTGGGGTGGCATCGAACTCTACCACCTTCTCTCGAATCGCTATCTGGTATATAGCATATCTCTCCGTATATACATATACCTATAGCTGTAGAAGTATATAAACGTATATCGTCGAATACCACGGCTAGAATACGCGTATTCTCGATTCTCCGGCTTTGGTCGATTCTTCCAAGATCTTTGAACGTTTCGAGCACATACAGTATCCAGGGTTACGTTCAACCTAGAATTCCACGTAGACACGCGTCAAAATCTCGTCGGGATACGATTAAGACCGAAATCGATAGAGCGATCGATCTTTTCCATTTTGCTCGATGACGATTCACGCTCTCTCGATCTTTCAAGCCTATAGCCGCTCGACGTACCACGCACGGCATTATTCCCTTCGACGAAGCGGAGGACATTAATGAGAGTAGCATCAGCAAATCGGTTTCCGAGGATGCACGAAGGTACGAAGTACGGACTACACGAGGGATAATACGAGTCTTCCTTCTCTCTTTCGCTCCCTCGAACTCCACTCCATGAGTTCTCTCCACCTTCTTCTCCTCCTACTCGTCCTCTTAGTCCTCCTCCTCTACCGCTACCTTCTCCTCCTCCTTCTCCATCTCGTCGTCGTCGTCGTCGTCGTACCCGTTGTGGGCTACGTTTCGGTAGTGGCCGATCGATCGTCAAGCTTTTTTCTTCCTTGTAATCTATTTATATAAAGGCGCACGGCGTTGCTTACTCCGTGCACGCGGAGACTGTAAGGGATTTCTGCGGGGGAGGAATGCTAGGTAGGCCTCTCTCTCTCTCTCTCTTCGAGGAGAGCCAGACTAGAGAAAGAGAGAGAGAGAGAGAGAGAGAGAGAGAAAGGGAGAAGAGTAGTAGGGGGACTAATATCGGAACATCGACGGCCAAGTCGACTCGGGATTCGAGCGAGCTGGATGTTTAATTAGGAGCCAACGAAGCCAGGCACAAGGAGGCTCGTGGAGGTGGAAGAGGAGAAGGAGGAAGGATAAGGGGAAGTGGAGGAGGAGGAAGAGAAGGAGGAGGAGACGACTGCCGATGCCGAAGACGCGAGCTGCGCAGGTATAGAAATATATCTATACTGTACGTGTGTGTATACATAAATACGAGTCCATGTGTGCGAGTAAAGAGAAACATGCTGCAAGAGAAAGAGAAAGAGAAAGAGAGAGAGAGAGAGAGAGAGAGAGCTCCCGTTTCCTCCCACAGCTTATCCACCTCCATCACCCTCGAGAAAAAGAGAGAGATAGAGAAAGTGGGGGTGGACGAAGAAAAGAAAAAAAGAAAGAGAGAGAAAGAGAGAGAGGGAGAGAGAGACTCAACACGCCAAGGAATTGTCTGCGATTTTGTTTTACCTCTCGCGGCCACCTCTCGATCGCGTTCATCGATTTCTCACACTGAGAGTACCCCCTCGTTGTTCTTCTCTCTCTCCTTCCTGCCATTACGTTCGTTCTTCTCTGTCCGAAGAGTAGGAGAATTCTCGCGCGCGCGAGAAGAGAAAGACTCGAGAAGGAGGTAAAGAGAACGTGAAATCTTGCAGTACGGCTTCGCAAAACTTCGTTCGATTCTTCGCGTCTTTCCATGAAATTCTACGTCATTATCTTTCCTCTCTTTTCTATTTGGTACTTTTAAACAAATTTTACGTAAACTTATAGAACAATTTGTCACTAAAAAATTATATCAAGCGAGCTCCAGCTATTCTCCCTTTTCCATCTCTTTCCCTTCAGGTCTCGTTCTCCGTAATCCCCGGCAATTCCTCTATCAGCGTTATCGTCTCCTATATTCCGTTCTATCCGAAAACGAAAGACTCTCCCCCTCGCCTTGTCTTCCTCTCGGAGCTGTGGCTGCCAGATAAATGCTTGGGAATTAGTTCCCCGCGTATTGTCGCTGGCGCGATACGCGTTACCTACTCTTTCGGTGCGCGTTGTTTCCGCGCGTAACAATGGCCAGGATGTATCACCAGAGAAAAGAAGAAAATCGTCCGTCTCGAGAAGCGGATTTCGGAACATATTTTTCAAAGTGAAAGAAGAAGAGAAAAAAGGGAAAAAAGGGTCTCTCATAGTTCACCCTTGCGATTAGGATAAAATCGTTTTCGTTCCGGAGAAGCTAACCGCATTACGCCGGTGGGCGTGTTAATCTCGAGTAATTAAAAAGGTAACGCGACAAGGAGAATTCCGTGAAGGTATTTCCGGAGCGCCATGACGTCGCTAAAATTCGGCTCGGAGAAAGAACAAAGGTGGCGTCGGCTAGGGAAAAGGCAAAGGGGCAAGGTAGGGAAGGGTAGGATGGGGCAGAGCAAGCCAAGGAAGAAAGAAGGAAGGAAGGAAGGAAGGAAGGAAGGAAGGAGAAAAAGCTGCGGAATACGCGAAGGGTCGCCGACTTAGCGCCGGACCACCACCGCCTCCGTTGCCGCGAACGAGGGTTGCTTTTGCTGTTTAGGACCCGAAGCAGCCTGTTTTTTCATCCTCCAGGAAAATGTATGAATCGTGTTGTAGAGGCTTTGCGAGTGTGCGGCTAATGGCTGCGGAGAAGTTCTTTATCTCTCTCGCTCTCTCGCTCTCTCGCTCGCTCCGTCCCTAAATCTACCCCTCTACAGGTCTGACACGCAAGAACGAGCGCACCACACACGCTCTCGCTCTCTCTCTCTCTCTCTCTCTCTCTCTCTCTCTCTCTTTCACACATTCTCTCTTATCGGGTGGTACGCTGGCGCATACTCTCACTCTCTAGACGCGTGTAAATCTCTGCCTTCTATGTGGGTCGCGTTCGCAACGTGTGCACCTGCACACTCCCGCGGAATCCTCCTCGTCGAGAGAAAGAGAGAGAGAGAGAGAGAGAGAGTAAACTCGACCCGGTGTGCGACGGTTCTCGCACTCGTACGTTTCCTAACAGAAATCTCATTTCATGCCAGAAGCCCGAAAAAGGGATTAACGGCGGCCATTTTCCGCGGAGCCGGTTTTAACTTTCTCGATGGACCGCCTATTAAACCGATTACCCACGGCCAAGCAGCCCTGAAAAGGGACTCGTTGCTGGCGGTGTTGCTGCCGGTGGTTGCCGACGCCGACGGCGGCCTCCACGGCGGTACCAGCCATCCACCCACTCCCCAAAAAAGCTCGAGAGACAGAGAGAGAGAGAGAGAGAGCGCCAACCGAAAAGCAACCCATCGAGCCAAAAGCGTGGACTTTATGAACCCGTAGTCCGTGCAAAAGGCCAAAACCAGTACGCTCTTTATGCCTCTCGTTCGGTGCTGTCGATTTTTTCCGAATTCCGAGCCCTTTTTCCCTCGCGAACCATACCCGCCGCGATTTCATACTCCCCACACTTCCACTCGCACCCTTCGAACGTTTTTCCGGAACTTTAACCTGTTTCGACGGTAACACTTTTTCTACCTTGCCTCGGTCGCACGGAAAACGCATGCGGTATGCTTTCGATGAGGAATCTTGCTTGATCGCCATCGATCGTTCCAGTGCTTTCGACCGGTCTCTCTTACGCGTAATAAAAAAAGTGTCAACCCAAGGCGATTCGAGACCAGACGATGGTCTCGTTACGAGGAAGAAATTTTATTAACGTCCGTTAACCAATGCCAGCCGTGCGTCGATCGAAAGTAGGAAGAATGGAACGATTATGTCGGAGTTCCAAGATTCCACGGAGGGTTCTCGCTAGCGCCAGCCGTAGATGATCAATTATTAAAAACACGTGGCCTCTGGCTCCTTCTCTCGCTCTCTGATCTTGCCGTTTCTTTCCGCGAAATTTTCTACCGATCGCGTTTTGCAAGAAACTCCCACGAATCAAATTCAAGAAGGTCTACCGCTGCACGTTTCACGCATGACTCGATGGAGGTCACCGGTTATCCCTATTTTTTTTCCAAAGTTAACCCTTTTTGATATTATAATTATAATCGTTAGTTTCGTAAAAAGAAAACATAAAAAAGGAGACAGGAAACTCCGAAGGCAAATGTTGGAATGCCTCGCAAAATCAAGGTCGTCTATACCGCGAGAGCCAGCGAACGATACTTCGCCCCCCACCCCTCCGCGATATGCTGCAGGCAACGAACCGTTACTCGATTCGTACGTTTGGCACGTAAACATAAGAGCTTCAACATTTGCGATAGTTATCGTTGGCCGTTCGTGCGTCGAATAAAGCGCTCCGCGATTTTCCGGAATTAACGTTGTATTACGCGCCACGGCAAAACTTGACTACTCTCGCTAGCTCTCGAAAAGCAAGTAAAAGCGATAACGATCCGTCCTCGAACGAGATCGCTCGACGTCGAGCGAACCGGCTTTTATCTCGCGATATATCTTCCTCGGTATTCATTAAAAAACGATTATCGATGATCGGTAACCCGGTAAACTCATAATACCGGGAATTTAGAAACGGAGCTAGCTCGATACGCGGCCATTACGCGGATCGTAATGGCGGCTCGTCAAATTGGACGTATAATTAATCGCCGACGAATAAACCGATTTTGTGATCGCGGCGAAATAAGCGTCACTCGATTCGACCGATCGATTTACGGGAGAGAGTTAGGAAAAAAGCGATTACCCGTGTCCTACCCATACGCGTAGGCTCGCGTTGTATTTTTGCGATCGGTTCAGACTCCGATAAAAAATGTGTACTTTCGAGAGTATTCGTTGATCGCGAACGAGATCGATCGGTCTCGCTGGCACGTGCGCGCGCGCGTTCGGACTTTCTATGATTCGAACCCGTAATTATTCGCATCGGTTATAAATTAAACCGCGAGCCAGCATGTTTCCTATATTTTCCGCGCTGACCGTGGAAATTCCGTCCCGTGAATTTGTCAAACGCGTGTACAGGGTGAAGCGGATATAGTGCCCGGTGGATATCATCCCTCCGTTCTTATTTTAGTTAAATGGATGACCAGAGAAAGAGAGGTGCGAAAAGAGAATGAGAAAAGCGTTCAAGCCATATGCGCCGTTCTAAACTTCGGCAATAACGGTAATTGCGTTATTAAGTGCGTTCGAGGGTTCTCGAATTTTCGCTCGAATCGATCGCATTAAGGGTCAGCGAACGGAACGCTTGACCCCCGAGAAGAAGAGACCAACGAGTAGACTGTGTCGAAGAGAACGAAGAAGAAAGAGGAGAGAGAGGGAGAGAGAGAGAGAGAGAAGAGAAAAGGCGATGGACGAACGCGTTATACGTCATTAGACCTCTCCGTCGGGGTTTCGATGAACCGTCAGTGGGAGTTAGGGAATCGCCAGATGGTCTTCCGCTGCCAAACAGCCAACGGTGCTCGCTCGGGGAATAAAATGCTTTCCGGGCCGGCCCCGTCTTCGTTCCGCGATCGTACGGAGGGAGAAAGAGAAAGAGAGAGAAGAGAGCGAGAGAGAGGACTACTTACCAGAGGAATTCACCTACGGAGAAGTTGTTTCCGAATGGTCACTCTGGAACGTGGAAGCGTTGGATAAATCCTGCGTTAACCGGAATGGCCGCGCGGATATATCTCCCGTTAAGTCTTTAAGCGGTCTTCGGACATTTCGAATTAACGCTGCAGGACGACCACGAGGTTTTGCATAATCAGGTTTAGATTGAAGCGACGAAAACGAGCGTTCGAACTAGAGCGAGGAAGGGATGGAACGGAGCCAAAGCGTTCCTCGTAAGCTGACTAATCTCCATCTATGAAAATCCTCCATTTTCTCTCGTAAGAAAATATCGAAAACTTTCGAAAACGATAGAACTCGTGAAAGACGCAGAGCGGAACGCACCTTCGACGTTTCATCGCGAGAGAACGGGTGATTGGAAGCACGGCATTGGAAGTGGCTGCAGGGATGAGTTTAACCCTTCGAACATCGTGATTAAACTGTAGAAACAGTCGTTTCGGGGCTCGAACGAGACGAATTGGCCGTAGTGGCGCGGAACCAAGGCTGAGGGAGGGAGACGGCAAAAAGAAGGGCTCGGCTAGGAAGGGTGGGTGGTTAAAGGCCGCGCGTATGATGGTCAGCACATCCGGAATATCGCAGATCGTTGATGATGATTGCGAGCCCACATGTTCGGGCACACGCTACATCCCGCTCGGGGTTGAAGAAGAAGAAGACGAGGAAGAACAAAGATGAGTTCCCGAGGGAGAGCTCCGCGTTTTGAAGCTCAATTTGTTCTCTTGTTTATCTCTAATTTCTCAAGGTAAGGGAATAAGAGGGGAAAAAATATCAAGAATGTATACGATTGAAATATTTATTTTTTTGTAGTATTTATTTCGGAAAAACTCAAACAGTTCGAAGATTAATCGATAGACACGAGTCGTCGGTACACGCGTATCTAAATACCCGACGTTCGACGCATTCCCTCGGGATGGTGCTCGATTTTGAAGTCCTCTCGGTGGACCGGCTCTCTCTCTCTCTCACTCATTCGCGCACGCACGCACACACACATACACACCTTTTCCTTTCTACCCTCATGCCTGGAAGACCCGTAGAGCGTCGAAACGACCCTTCGATACACTCTGTCCGCTACTCTTCATCCCCACTCCCACCCTCCTCTTCTCCACTCTCTCTCTTTCCTGACAAATCAATTCGGACATAACGTTGTAAACACGACGCGCAAAGACGAGGGAGTTTACACAGTCGGCAATGGCACTTTGGCCGAACGCTACTCTCTCCAAGTGCTTCGGACGATTCGATGAGAGAGAAGAACCCGTTTCTGGACCTTCGACGACCTCGCTCGACTCTTCGCCGAGGAGCCTTTTGACCATCGGACAACCTCCCAAAAGGATTCTACCTACGATTCCTGGATCAAATATTTCTTCCGAAGATTCTCCCTTTGTGCACGAGCTACGAATTTCATTCTTGTTTCCTTACGCTATGACAAACCTCCTCTTGGAAAATTGGAAACGTGTAGATCGAAATAGATTTTTAGGATCGATCGAGATTTACCTTCGTCGAGCATCGGCTGGACCATTTTAAATGGGTGAGGGGAGGGGGGTGACAAAATCATATTTCACGGTACAAAGAAATGAGAAGAAGAGAGAGAGAGAGCAAGCTTCTACGATCGAAATCTGTCGTCTCGAATCGAGCGAGCATTTGCGGGCGCACCGAGGTAGTTATAAAAAATGCAAGAGGTGATGTCCGGTAACAGGATTTCCCGCGGACGATATAGCCTCGTATTCGAAAGCGAAAGAAGCACGATCATCGACGGTGGATAGGACGTACGTGCTCAGAAGCATGTTCGAGTGGCGCATCCTCTCCTACTACGGACCGCTTCATCCCCTCTGTCAACTATCGGGATAAATAATTCACCGACAAGATGGCCGATCTCTCGACCGTCGAACATTTCTATGCTCTGAGACGCGTTCGAGAGCGAGACGCGCTATAGAATCATTTTTTTATTTTTATCATACCAGATTTTTTCAGATTTATCGAAGTAATTATATCGCAGAGTAGATACTCGAAAAAGCGAGTAGTCGAATTACTTTCGCGAAGCCACTGGAAAATAAAATACACTCGGCCGATCTGATCGAGAATACTTTGAATTCTTCGCGTGCTTTCGAGCACGTATTCGTGCATCGGGACACGCGTAATCTTCGTAAATTAAATCCCGATCGTTTAGCATACGAGTCGTGCGTCGGATCTCCTATTACGTTAGATTAGCGAACGAATCATTCTCGAGGAAAGAAAGATCGAGATTCTCCACGATGATCGAAACTCATCGAGGCGTTCGAGGCCTTTCATGCGAACGGCCGAGAGCCACGCGAATCGCGTGCCCCGTGGCATGTGCCTCCGTGAAATTTTATCTACGAATGCGAAGAGCCACTCGAGGAGCCATTCTCCAGGGAATAATTGAAACGGTACTCGAGCTATCGACATTGTTAAGAGCGTCGATGCGACGAAACGAACGAGGGCTCGGTAGCCTTTGATTTTTATCGGATGCGTAAATCTCTCGATTCCATCGTCGAGAGTAACCAATCGAGAATGGACCATCGAATTTTCATCAAATCTAACAACGAAGATTCTATTCCTACTCTTTTCGAACGTCGCAGCGATCTTCCAAGTACCTAACGCGTTTCGATAATTATCTGGTGCAATTTCTATCTACGGGTGGAGGTGCGAACGGAATCGCGAATGCCCAGGAAACAGAGAGGATATTAGATAGTTGCTATCGACCGCTCGAACACGCCTAGCCCATAAACGCAACGCAACTGGGTGAGCACCGTTACGTGTTTTGCAATTTTACTCGATTTTCGAAAGATATTAAATATCACGATTCTATACTACGAAACTCGACAAGGAGTACCCATCTATAAGGATCCATGGTTTCTTTTGTAAACGGGTCGCAATAGCGAACGCTGCGGGAATTCCGGTAAAGTTTTCGCTGGGAAATGACGAGCGCGTAGGTCGGAGCCAGGACGGAGATTGAAACAACGCGAAGCACGGCTCGTTCGATCACGCACTAGATCCTCTTGACGACACGATCTCGAATCCACGGTATACCGGTGGGATTAGATGGCCGAGTATCGACCGTTCGGAACACGCGAAACAGAAACGTCCGGCATGTAACCGTATCCTAGGCTGTATTGATCTATACGTCAATGCGTGTAATTTCGAGGCGTGCCCGCTGACGGAATCGGCAGCGAGAGCGGACAGAAGCGAAGCGCGCAGAGAGGCATCATCGACTCTACCGGTCTATCGCCGTTCCTGCGTCCCGCTAGCGATAGGACAACAACAACAACGGTACAACACCGCTCCGACACAACGGCTAGCTCGGTCGATAGGATAGGGTAGGGTAGGATAGGATAGGATAGGATAGGATACGATAGGACAGGATAGCGAGAGCGCTAGAACCGGCGGTGGAGGTGGTCGGAGGTGGTGGTCGGAGGTGAAGGCAAGGGCAACTCACTATCGCAACGTGGATGTCGCTTGGATCGTACGCGATGTTGTATACGCACGGCTGACGGCTTTCGTAGGGGTTGGACGAGGGCTTCGAAGCCCGAAGAGGAGGAGGAGGAGGTGGAGGAGGTGGAAGAGGTAGAGGTGGAGGAGGAAGAGAGGGGCCGAGTTTCCCGGGAGCCGCGGGACTATAGAGCCTTCCCGGATGGATACAGAGGCCAGGATTAGCGGTGATTGGTCCGGCCTCGTCGTGATTAGAGATGTTATCAGCCCGGTTACGCCGTTCAGCGTCCATCGCTCTGATCTGTTTGCGTCTCTTCCAATGCCCGCCCTGCCGGCGGCGCGCACGGACTCGAAGAGTATCCAACGAGCTCGTTCCTGGTTATAATCGCGTTTACGACCTAGCCTCGACGCGTTTAATAGAACCGATGGACACGGAGCTGCGATAGACGCGATATCGACTGAAGCGTTTTAGGTTAAAAAGAGTATTACGCCTAAGAAAATTATAGGTCGTACCGTGACACAGTACTCCTGGCTAATTTTGATTAGAGGTCACAAAAATCGAAATATCCGGATGTCGTTGATCTCAAAAAAAAGAAAAAAAAAGAAAAGAAAGGAGAACGGTAAGAGCCACACCGTTAATGAGTCGCGATGCTCCCGACAAAGGGTTAAGAGCGAAACTCACTCTCCAGACTCGTAGCGAGGCTTTTGACTTCGTAGTACGAATGTATTAAGCGAGTAAACGAAGCCAGCAGATCGGTGTAAGCATTCGTCATCGGCGCGACGTCCGAGTGTCGCTTCGCGTCTCGACGCTCATTAGCGTCTGACGCGAGGCACGCGTTCTCCTCGTCCTCCTACTCTTCCAGCTGACGCTCGAGAGATAGGGAGAGAAAGAGAGAAGGAGAGAACCCCTTAAGGTCGAGTCATAAATATAACTTACGGTCGAGTACCTATGAAAAATTTGTCGCGGCTTAGCCCAGCCAGACAGATTGCCCGACACGATGCGTGTGGCTACCGCGTATGCTCTTAATTTCGTTTCCTCGTTTCTAAATTAGTGACGCCGTCCCGCTCCCTCGGCAGACGCGAAAGCTCTCCTTTTAGGAGCACCGCGAAAGTCACTCTTCGATAGGAAGATAACGAAGATGAAAGTTTCGACGGTCGGTGGAATCTACGGAGACATCTTCCAAGTTGACGATCCTCGCCCATAAAATGTATTCCATGTACCTACGGTGCGATAGAAATCTCAAATGGCGGAGTAAAGTGCAAATACTGCGAATGCATCACCGGATAGAAAAATATTAAATCGGGAAGGTTCGAGCTTTGATGTCCCAATATTCTTCCTTTTCTCAGGATACTCGGCATCATTATGGAACATAAAATGCACGGTCACGTTTTTAACGCGATTGGTTTTCTACTCCTCCGGAAATTTTGTAGCGTCGCGAGCTTTCGGAATCAATATGAACAGGTTGGCGCTAAAACGATGGGTAAACAGTCGCACCTAGGGCGTCGAGAAAAAATTTACTACCGTTCTCTCGCGGGGGTTTATGCGTTGGCCAAAGGATGGCCACCGAAAAGAGAGAAAAGAAACGATTCCCTCTCTCTTTCTCGCTCTCTCTCTCTCTCTCTCTCTCCCTCCTTCTCTCCGTCTCTTTTTTCACGGATCGTTAGATTATTATACGAG
This sequence comes from Odynerus spinipes, assembly GCA_032403825.1. NCBI lineage: Eukaryota > Metazoa > Arthropoda > Insecta > Hymenoptera > Vespidae > Odynerus > Odynerus spinipes. Next base: position 4,122,475 of record JAIFRP010004357.1, read on the forward strand.
TTTATGGCGAGACACGGATCGATGGACGAACGGTTGCGCTCGCATATATCGGGAGAGGGTCGGCGCCGTCTCGACTCCCAATTAGCAGCTTATCGCTTATTGGTTTTCGATATTTGTTTTCCTTTCGTTCGGCCTCGTCGAAGCCCGAACGCGTATAACTCGAAGCTTCGCTCGGAAGCGATATAGTGAAAATTGCTTCTTTACGGCATCGATTAGAAACTTTATTAACGTGTATAACGATCGAAAGTTAACGAAACCCACGGTGCAAGCTATATGGCGAAGGTTTGAGGAAGTTTCGTACGAAGGACGAAACCACTGGAAAGAGAGAGAGAGGAAGAGAGCGAGCGAGAGAGAAGGAGCGAAAAAGCTCGTGAAAAAAAAAGAAAAGGAGAGAAGAAATCGATCGCAGTCTGTATCGTGCTAAGGCGAAAAGGGGTTGCAGAGACAAAGAGAAAGAGAGAAGGTAGGGAGTGAAAAAGAGGAACCGCTTGGCGTTCTCCTCTCTCGCCCTTTTTCTTTTCCTCCCGTGCACGACTCGAGGGAAGAGAGAGATAGAAGAGGGGTGGCTAATATATATCAGCATGTAAAACAAAAGCCTCGGACAAACAGCGCGCCGGTGGTGATGCGTCTACCTCAAGCTCAAGGATGGAGGCGACGAGAGAGAGAGAGAGAGAGAGAAGGAGATAAAAATAGAAAGACAGAAGAGGACGGAGAGGGGTCGGAGGAAGAGCCAACGAATGAGAAACAGAGAGAGAGAGGGACGAGAGAGGGTTGCCGGAGTGAGATATATGGGGAGGCTTTTAGTTTCGTTAATGGGTATCTCGCAGACCGATAAGTGCCGAGATCTGTCTACCTCCGCTTGCTTTACACCTTTCTCGCTCCGTGCGCAGCACGATATGCCGCTGGCCGCCGTGCAGCACGATGCGAGGATAAAAGGCGGAGAAGATACCGAGCTGGGACTCGCGAAATGGCCAACCAACGGCGATCCAACCGCTACCGCCGATGCACAATTTTTCTTCACCCTTCCACGAGATTTCCATGCCGCTGAAGGGAATTCCTATGGCGATCGAGAAATTATTTCCCCGCGATTTCCAGCTTCTCGAGATCGTTGTTGGTATTATAGTTATTATTATCATGGAGAAGCTGCAACCCTCGAACCTAATCGCTCCTGTCACTCATCGCAATAAAGCTCCATTATCCGGCCCAATGGCCGAACACGAGTTCCCCAACGAACGACCCTCCTGAATGCAAGACACTCGATCCACGTCGCTCACTTTTCTCGAACGAGTCTAATCGAGTGCTTTACGCTACCGCACGCGAAAACGTTTGGAAGAACGCGCAAGATCGGACAAATGAACGTCGCGAATATCACAGGGTTTATCGTTATCGACCGAACACTCCGATTTGGTTTTACGTCGTAAACGATGAAACACTTAGAGCGTAGGTACGCGAATACGAGACGAATCAAACGCAATCAGGCAAGTCGGGCGGTATCGAATAACGTCAACAATTGGCAATCTAATCAGAATCGACTACTACAATTTGACGGTACCGATTGATCGCGCTCTCGCACTCCCGGCTATCGTTTACAAAGCTTGCAACCGCGTGCTTTGCCAGTGGTTCCTCTCACCCACCCTTTCTCCCTCTCTCTCACACACACACACACACACACACACACGCGCGCGTTAACTCTCTACGCCTTTCCCGCGTCTCTGCGTTAAGTCCCTGTGTATGTAGCTATTGCCAGAATACTACGAGTACACGCGATTCGATCGAACGATCGACTAATATATTCAACAGAGATCGTACACGTATTTGAATCTAATCGCATTCAAGGACCCGATTACGAATAAATTAGACATCGTAAAAAGTTAATAAATATTGGAAGCACGAGAGAGCGAGAGAGCAAGAGAGAAATAATCGTTCGATTTTTGACAGTTCATACGCGGCAGAAGCGTGCGGCGTGGCGAGAACGCTTTGGTATTGTCCGACAGCGTTCTCGAAAATGCAAGCTTGCCTCGGTAACGCAAGCTCGTAGACTCGGACAAACGGATTTTGTGCCCCGTAGCAACGTGCGCGTTTGCATGTTCCACGTGCTAACAATTCGGTCGCGGTTACGATGCTATTTAACTGCTTCACCGCTCTGATTACTCCCCCGTGCACCCTGGGCACCGCCCGAATCGGGATTTAACGCGATGATCAGTCCTCGAAATGATCGTTCGCGCGCATCGATCTCAAAACCAACCACTGTTATACAGGGATTCGGGATAACCGACGCGTTTGTCCTTTGGTGAGCACACTTCGCGAGTGTTCAACTCTCTCTCTCTCTCTCTCTCTCTCTCTCTCTCTCTCTCTCTACATTAACATTTCGTTACGATGGCTAACTCCGCAATGTGTTCATTTTTGAAACCTTTAAAGTTAATAGGAAAATTATCATATTGGGATTATCTTAAAATTGAGATCACGAAATGATTTTTTTTGCGCACGATACTCATGAGCCACGAGACGAAGTTTCGGTCATGAACGCGAGAAGCGAAGAAGGAACTCGCGAGGCGGAGAGAAGCGGCAATAAAGGCGAGTGTGTTTGTTTAGGCCCTTCGCTTCGCTCGAGACTACTCCACCTCCATCTGCCTTTTGCTTTTCGCCTCCTCGATCCACACCGTCCTCTGGCAACTTCTCTTTGCTAGCCCCACGAAGGCCCTCTCTCTCTTTCTCTCTTTCTGTCTTTTTTCTCTCTCTTTCTCTCTTTCACGCGCGCTTCTGTTTGCCACCTTTTCTCCCGTGGAAATGAGTACTCGCAAAAAATTGCAGGGGACTCCCTACGCCCATGGAATATTTCCAAATTTCTTTTTCTTTTTTTTTTAAACGAAGTCGCGTCAGGATTACAAAGTCGAATTTCAGTTTCCGTCGATGCCGAGGAAGTGAAACCCGCGGTAGGAGGAGGATTAGCGAGAACCCGCTGACGTCATTTCCGTGACGGGTTCACGCATAACTGGCCGTGACGTGATTTGCTTATTGGCTCGCGCGTTATAAATGAGGATTCGGTGAAAAGCGCGAAGTGCACGGCGAATCCGTAAGCCGAAGGCCTTCTTCGCCACCCTCGAAAGAATTCCCACATCGAGAATCGCTTGAAAAACTCCAGAGGGAATCGATCCGGAGAAAGAAGGTTCGACGATCGAGCTTCGATCGGATCTTCTTCGTTGCCGGGGCCGAGGTTCGAAGCGTTACAAAGTTGTAGGTAACACGGAACGAGGAGATTTACTCTGTGAAAATGATTGAGAAATTGAAACGATTTTTTTTCTGCATTACCCATCGATCAAATTTGTGTGTGCTGAAATTATTGTTAACGGCGTATTTTTAATCCTTTAGCGACCAGAAAAAAGGTCAAATATTTCGCGATTTAAAAAAGCGAACAAGTTGAAAAACAATAAATTATCAATTTCTTTACCTGCTACTATACCAAGTTCAATGGGAACGGAGTACTTTTCATCGACTATAAGATCTCGAACCGCAAACGGCTTACAAAGTAGGAATCAAGAACAAACAGAGAAGTATGAAGAAATATCGAGAAGAAATAGAAACGACGGAGGAGAAGAAGGAAGAAGGCTTCCACGGATGGCAAAGGAAGCGGCGAGCGGTATAGAAAGACTGTTGCCGCTTTTGGAAAAAAACTCAGAACCAGCCGGCAACGTAATCGATACGTCTCGAATGTTTTTACACGATTCGGAGTTATTGAATGGTTTGAGGGAGCGATATAACTGAGTCACCGCGTTTGCCTGGCCCCGAGAAACGAGTCTTTTTCGATGAGTCGTTGAAAGATTCCTGGGATAATGCTGCTCTCGGCTTTTCGACAAATTAATAAACCAACAAAGAAACGGTAAACGTTTTTCTTTATTTATAAGAACTACCGGAGTACTGTGAAATTATCGGGATACATTTTAAGAGGCCAGAATCACGATCCTCGAATAACTTTTACAAGATTCGATCGAAGGACCACGGAATCCTATCGAGATTCTGAATAACGAGGATCTCTTTGATTTCCAGCAAAACGGTTCGACTAAAAACGGCCACTCGAGATCGTCCCCCC
>JAIFRP010004357.1:4152615-4170524 GCA_032403825.1 Odynerus spinipes
CCCCCCTTTCTCTTTCTTTGCATCCTTCTTTCTAGACGTACCGTACCAACGCTACACATCTCGTGCATCTCGGTACTTACGACGGGAGATCGAAGGATACAGCGCGCGCACACATACACACGTAGAGATACATGCACACCACAGCTGGGTCGCTAGCGAACCGATCGCTCTCGCTTGCCCTCTCGATGATTGTAATTACTTGGACTTGGACGAGTTCGAGCCACGGGGAAAGAGCTGGCGGGACGAGGAGCAGGAGTTTCGTTGCTTCGATCGAGCGATCGCGCGATGCTTTTCATTCGAATGAAAAGTTTATTCCAAAGTTCCTTCTCCGTAGCGAGCAAAAGTATTGGAAACGTTTCTTCGCTTCGCCCTCGGATTTATTTGTTTAATTAATTAATTACTTGCCGCGGTAATCCTTTTTTCGAAATCTTTTTCGTTGGCAATAAGAAGGGAGAAGTCACGTTAATTTCTCGTCGAAACTTCGAAAGAGATGAACCCACCGATAGAGCGATCGCGTTTCTTGCTTTTTTTTCTTTCTTTCTTTTCTTGAGCAAACGTCCAGCGCGATACACATATCCGGCTCGATTATTTCGCGATCCACCTTCGGATCTTCCCGGAAGATCTAAGCAACCGAGCGTGAAGCCGGAAGAACGACTCGCGTTGCCCCGATTAGATAATATCGCACGTTACGTGTAATTTGCCAAAATCCAACTTTCACATGAGTTTCCTGCTTAGAAATTCTCGTGCTAAGACACTCTCCTTCTCTCCTCTATCTTTTTTAACCATCCACGGAAAGGAACCAAAGGCGAGCTCGGACAACGACACGCCACTCCGACTTCGCAAGGAGGAAGACGAATCTCCGCGCGAAAGATCGAAGACCACCAAAGCATCGCGTGTTCGCCGCTCCGATAACCGTGTCCCGTAATCCTGACATCGTGGGAATGCGCTAAGCCCGGCATAACGGGAGATCTGATTTTTTGATATCAAGTAATAACCCAAAATCGCTGGAGCTGCTCGAAATCCGGTGGATCACAATAATTCAGACCGACTCGGGAGGGTAACCACGTTCAAACGAGCGATCGAGATAAACATGGGTAAACACGATCGATGAAACGGGCGGCAAAATTTATTTAAAAACTCCCTCGCCGAGATGGACGAGCGTAGCGTACGAATTCACGAGCAGTTTATAAATTAGTCGATTCGTAGTAAAACGACATTACAAAAGGAATCTTTCTCCGTGGAAGATAAAGGTCTTCGCGTTAGCGGCATTGCAGTTCGAACATTAAGGGCTACCCGAGGCGGCAGATACGTATGGTAATGCAACGTGACGCTCGTTATAATAATCTAAAAGTCGTGTGCACGTGCGTCTCTTAACACGACTACGCAGGTGTCGGTGCTACGTTGGTGGTGACGCTGCCAGCAGTATCTCGAGTGCGGGATCACGACCAATGGGGAGTGTGAGGGTCCAACGTAAGCCGGTTATCTAAATACCGTAAATAACAACATACCCCTACCCACCCTCTTTCGAACCTTCGACCACCCCTTTGCACGTTCCCCCTTCCTGTCTTCTCTTTCGGTTTCTCATCTACCGAACCCCTTTAAACTTTTATACGCGCATCGTTCGCAGTTTTAAAACGTTAAGATTATACGATTAATATTCGCGATGAAAATTGCGTTATTCTATTAATGAACGGTATATCTAAACTGGGTAATACGTTAATAGCGAGCAGTATCGTTTCGATCGACAATGAGTCGGTGTTCCTGTCGAAGGCACCAGCTAGCGTGCAAATAAATGAATGCTCGCTGACGTTGGAGTATTTCTCGCTCGATCTATCGTGAAAACGCAGCGAGTAAAGATGGTCAACCCCTTTTCCGGGTACGATCGACGGATAAAAACTTTATCGTCATCTCGTAAATAATCTTTAATCTCCGCGTCCTCGGCTCGCCCCCGTTCCACGCTTTCTGCTACAGCGTCCCCCATCTTGACGGCTCGTGGACCCCAAAACGGCGCTTCTTTCTCGTTTAGAAGCGATGCTATCTTCGGATTATTTTCTGGATAAATGGATACATCTAGGAAGCATATCGCGAGGAGGCCACCCTTCGGTATAAAATCTCTCCCGTACCCCATTCGTAATACGGCTTAGCACGTTCCAAGTCCGCTTCGCACGTTGCTCGTCGGTCCGCTCCAGCATCCGACGAAAGCAAATACGAAACGAATGGTCGCGCTCGTATGGACTCCCCTGTGAGTTCTTTCGTATTACACGGTATTACAGTATCGTAGAAACATCGCGTTTATAATATCCAAATATTACTCGACGTACCGTAAAGTTGAAACACGCGTGTGAACGATCGTGTCTATTTTTCACCGATAGACGATCTTTTTTATGATCGTCCATCGGTACGTTTCACTCGGTAGAATACGTACCTTCGCCGATCGGACGATAAAGGAAGAATAATTGCATGATTACAGGAAGCGAATCATTATCAATCCGCACAGCAGGTAACGTTTCTTTGACCCGCACGTAAGAAAAGACAATTCTCAAGCAATGCTCGATTAACGATATATTTTTATTTTTCCAAGTAATTTCTTTGAGCTGTCTTCCTAACGTGGCCCAACGCGAATCCATTTGACACTTGGAATAATCTCACGATAAACAAACGATAAAAATCGTAATTTCGTATTCGTGTCTTTTCGCGTATCGGAGGGCGAGGAAGATACGCTTTTCGAGGGTAATAATGGAAGGGAGCTTATAACCCTCCACCTTCTTGCATTCCAACACGATCTACAATGACGCGGTGATGGCTGGTGATCGGGGGAGGAAAAGGAGGACGAGTGGCCCTTCGAAAAGAAGAGCGTCGGAAATGTTACGCGATATTAGGCGCGCACGGTAAATGCGATAAATCTGGCGAGACGTAGTTAGACGAGTGTCAGGTTTGATGTATGAGCTAAAAGGGAAGCTCACCTACCGTCTCGAGACGTCACCGTTTTCTCCCCGTGCGAACGCACACCGAGGCGTTATCCATAAACGTCCTCGCTCCTCGTCAAACGAATACGAAAAAGAACTGTGTGTCAACTTCGAAGTTGGGAGAGTTAGGGGGGAGATTTCAAAGGAAACTCGATGCATCACCGAAAAAGGAAGCGAGTTTCTTCGACGCTGTGCGATATGGAGAAGCCATTATTACGGACTAACGGAATAAATATAGATGGGATTATCGATCTGTCTTTGCATTCTTTACATTCTTTCGGGAAATCATTGAAACGAAAATTACTTCGTGAGAATCTTTATAAGAGGAGCAAAATCGTTCGATTATTCGCAAAAGTAATCGCGGGGCCTCGAGAATGAAAGAACAAAGGGAGAGCACATTCGACGCACGTTTTTCCTTTAGATCCGGACTACGTTAAGGATATCTATTTGTGTCGCCTGGTACGTAGCAAAGGCAATAGAAATTACAACGGACCACTTGCCGGGACCGGGCTGGCTCATGATTTGCATATTCGTTTGAAACAATATCCTCGAGCGAAGCGCGCGGTAGGTCGTTTTAACGCGGCGGCAAGCGCAAGCGAGCACCGGCATGGGCCAGAAAAGTGGAGGGTGGAAGGTAAGCGCGCGCGAACTCGGGGGATAGAGGCGTGGAACGTGGAGCGTGGAGAAAAGAGAAGGAGAAAGAGAGAGGAAACGCGAGGGAGAGAGCGAGATCGAGCGAGCGAAGGTGTCGGGCTGTTTCAATTAAAATAAGCATACGCCGATGGCGCGCCAATAGCGAGCCACTCTTTCTACCGATCGACACCCTCTTCCTTACGCGTTCGAAAGTGATCCTCGAAAAAAGGGTATCCTCTGCCTTCCACCCACCTTATATCGCCCAGTTGGTACGAAATCTGAATACGAAAGAACCTCGCGAGGACATTAATGCTTCCTTCCACTTCCACGGTTTCGTACTCCTCTACATTTTTCTTCCTTCTTTTTTTTCTCTTCGTCGCCGGTACGTTCCCTCGCTCGTCAAAGTTCGCCAGCCCCGAAAGCACATTCCTACCCAGTTCTCTTTTTCTCCCTTACATTTATATTACGTATACTTACGTAGCCAAGTACACGCGAGACAAGTTTCGCGCGTAAACGAGCGGCTCGTAAAGCATAAAGGACGACTCCTTTCGTAGATTCGCAATTACGTGCAACGCCATTGGAGGTATAATAAAAACAACAACGATCGTACGGGAAAGTATGGTCGTGGATGCGCGAGCAAGAAGTAGAGGATGCAGTTTCCTCGAGAAGGGATATATGTATATCCGTGCTTGTGTGTGTACGTGTAGATATATATGTATGTATATGGATGTACATACATATACATGTCTTGCGGAGAAGTGGCAAAGAGGGCTGGAAGGTGGTGGAAGCGGAGGCAGCCAGCTAATATTTTCAGACGCCCTCCACCTCCCGGGCACCCTCTCTTCCCTCTCTCCTCCCCACTACACCTCCCAGAGATCCTACGCTTTTCCAACAACTCCCGATGCTCAGCTCGCCCGTCTCTCGCGGCAGCCACCCCCTCTCGCCCGAGCACGTGTATATATAAGATCCTTTAAATGGGAAATCGAAACGTTTCGGAGATAACTCTGCTCGGGTGAGAATGTATTCAAAATGGCTGCCAGCAGGAGCACAGCGACTCTACGGGAGCGTTATGGATAGGAAGGAGACGCGGCGGGTAGGCACCCCTTCCTTCTCCTCTTTCCCTTTCTTCTCCCTCTCTCTCTCTCTCTCTCTCTTTCTTTCTATCTATCTCGCTTTCCTCCTTCCATTCTCCTCCCTATGATGATACGAAACATATTCCACCCTTAAGAAGAAACCGGAGGCCGCTCCCCCACAGCACCTATAAAATAAAATTCATCGCCTTCTCGTCCCTCCGCGACGGTAGGTGGAGGCAAAGATGGCGCGGGAAAGTACATACATATTATGCCACGGAGAATAAATTCTCTTTTTTTCTTACTTCGTTCTCCTTTTTTACGACGTCTTCTTTTCCGCGAATAACGACATAAAAAGAAAACGGGGTAAGCGCGTCGCGTTTATCGATCGACCGAAAAATAACGACAATGAATTTCGAGCAATTAGTATCAGTGACTCTCCCCTTCTCTTTCTCTCTCTCTCTCTCTCTCTCTCGTAAGGAGAGACCTCGCGAAAAGTTTTGGCCCATCGAACGGAAGATACTTCAGCAAATCTGATTCTCTCTCGCGCGAGGAAGGAAGGAAGAAAAGCAGGAAGGAAGGAGAAATTGATGTCCTTCAGCCGGCTCCTACTACGTCCTGTCCTCCCCCATTCCAAAAGCCGGCTAACTAAGTGAGAGAGTGACCCGTACTTTGTTCTCTCACGGCTCACAGGCAAGAATATATTGATAGTCGGCTCAAAACTCCATTAGGGCCGGCCCGGTATTCTCTCGTAAATACGAAAATGCTATCCCATTATTTACTGGTTAATTGGATTAATGAGACTCGTTATTCCGTAGAGGACTGCGAGTCGCGACCCACTCTCTCGGCGGATTTCTCTACCCGTCGAGAAGGAGAGACCCGAGAGGGTGGTAGCCAGAGGGCGAGGGAGGAGGGCTCCTCGTCGAAGGGTGCCTCTGTAACTGTGTACTAGGCTGCCTGCGAGTGGTGGAAGAACCAAAGGATAAGACCGCCGCGTGGACAAATACGATCTGCCATAGCACCTACACAAATTCACCCACTTTTCTGTATAGCGTACACGCGTTACCAGACATTTCTATTTCTCGAATTTCTAAATACAACTCGCCTCTTCTCGTAATTTATATTTTTCTCTAAAACTTTCTGACGCGGCCCGTCAACGTTTCGATTAAAACGAACGAACGATTCAAGCGTCGAAAGCTATTCACCCTCTCCCCCACCTACCCCGTTCCTTCGACGCATTTTAGCCAAATATCGAAAGCGCGTCGACGTAAATCGACTCCGAGAGACTATTAATTATTCCGAATGCTGTCGCGAAGTTTGAACCGTCTCGCGTGGATATCGATTATTCGCGCGTTATTTGAACGATAAATCAAAGATCGTAGGCAGCATCGCTCTGCGTTCCCTTTGAGAAAGAGAAAGAAAGAGAGAGAGAGAGAGAGAGAGAGAGAGTGAGGGAAAAGTGGTAGGGGTAGACTTTTGAAGCGGCAGGCTAGGTTCCATTAATCAGTAGCACCGCGAAACTCGAGGGGACTTGGAACCGTTGTATTATATGGAATAAAATTAATGAGATACACAGAAATACACTCGACTTCCGAAACCCGGAATCGTAACATTGCCTTCGATCGTGCCACTATGCTATATCCAAGTGCGAAAGGCGTATCGTTCCTCGAAGCGCGACGATTCCTTTACAATCACGCCTTTATACACTTTCTTGTCTTAATCTACGCGTAATTCATCATAGTACGAGTACCGAATGAAATAGAAAAATTCCAATAAAGTCTCCCACGATTTTCTGCCGTGTGAACGAACTAGAGCAAGCTTCGAGCATCAAACACGAGGAATTTTCTGAAAAAATGTTCGATTTCGCGAATTCTTTGACCGTCACCAACAACGGAAGACGAAAGTAGAAAGAAGGGAAAAAAAAGAAACTACCACCGTCTTTAAGATATTTTATTTCCCCCCACCCAGGTCACCTCCCATAAAAAGAAGTACTGTGCGGTGCGCAGCAAAGAGGGTGACCGGATGGACGCAGGATGACATAGCGATCGGCTGAGACGTGGCCGGAAAGGCGCAAAAGGCGCCGAGGCCGAGGAGAACAAGGACGGTCAGCTCGTAGTACCACCCCTACCGAGTTCGTCATCGCGCGCGTGACCGCTGCCCGCAAGCAGCGCACACACGTCGCGAAGAGGAACGAAACTATGAGAGAGAAAAGGAAAGAAATAGAGAGAGGGAGAGTGTATGAGAGGGATGGAAGAGGAACGAGAAGAAGGTAGGGCCAGGAACTGAGTGTGAGTTAGAGAGAGAGAGAGAGAGAGAGAGAGAGGGAGAGCGAGAGTAGGTTTGTAGCTGGCTGGTTTCACGGACGAAAGGGTGTGCGAGGGTGGGTGTAAAGATGGCGGCCGGAGTGCGAGGGAGAAAGAGCGAGAGTCCGCGCGTCGGTTATGATAAGGCGATGCTTTAATGACAGCGCGTTTCTATGGCAACGGGCGTGTAGGGGCTGGCCGCCGCGACGCCCGGCGTCGGTCAGCTAAAGCGGGGAGGTGGAGAGTGGAGAGAGGGAGAGTGAGAGGGAAAGAGATAGAAAGTGTGTGCGTGTGTGTGAGAGAGAGAGAAAGAAAGAGATGGAGGGAGAGAGAGAGAGAGAGAGTGCATTGAGCGGCCAGCCGCCATACTAGTGGACACACAGCCTCGATTCTCAGGGATGAATTTCTCTGTGCGCGTGTGCTTGTGCGATTCTCACCCTCCTCCTCTCACCTCCCCTCCTCCCTCTTCTCATTCTCCTCCTCTTCCTGCTTCGTCCCCTCGCGACCCTTCTCCCTTATACACAGACACGTGCGATCCAAGAGGGACGCGCACACGAGTCCCTCACTCTCTCTTTCTCTCACGTTCGAATTTCCTATCCTCTTTCTTCTTAATTCTCCAGGCCGTCTCTTTCTCTTCCTCCTCATACTCCTTTTTCTCCTTCTCCACTATCCGCACCTCCTTCACCCCCGCCTTTGTCCTTTTCTACCTGAGTCGAGACACTGAGAGAGAACTCTGCAACAATGGCATGTTATCAACGATTCGTGCAACGAGGTGCCAACCTAGAGTTCTGTTCTAGGTGCCAACTTTCGATTAGTATATCGAACGAAAATATGCACGAGCAGATCAACGGATGAATGACCGACAAGAAAGCAAGAAAGAATATTTATTTTATGACGATCTCAAAGGGCTCGCCGTAACGAAATTCTTGGCGAAGTTTCGCGACGCTCCGATCCATCCACTGTGGTATCTTGATTTCAATTTGCCGGGGCCTAAGCCGACGTTAAGGTGTGCATAAGGATTTCCCAAGTTATTAAGAGGGTTTCGGAAGTTTCCCCATAAGGTTCGAATACCCACAATTAAATGAAGCGTACGACCCCGCTTTCTGCGTGCGAGAGAATCTACGGTATCCTCACCTGCAGGAATTGCTCGGGACACGTTAGCCTTTCAGCGGGAACATTTTAGAGAACATCAAAGAATCTTTAATCGGTCCGCTTGCGCACCCTCCTGCGCCATCTCTGGGTGAATGCTCGCGATAATCTGCTTGCCTGCCATCCTTCCTTCCTTCGTTCCTATCCGCCTTCCTTACTTCCTTCGGGCTACTCGAAATCACGGTAAGAGAGACGCGTGTGCCGTTGAGACAGAAACTCGAGTCGCTCGTAATCAAACACGAGCGAGCGGGGCCAACTTACTCACCGATTTTAGGAAGAGGAAATTCCGTAGATCAAAACTTTTATATTCTAAAATCAGAGAAACTCTCCCACAATTTAGTAATCGAATCTTCCGCAATAGAAAGCAAGGAAGGGGTGGTTGGGGGCATGCTCACGTAGAAGCGATACGAGAATTTCGGGGAAGGGTATCCGCTGTGCCGATTCCTGCAGACAAACCGAGCATCGAGTATCCAGGAACACACAGGGGATGTTTAGGGGAACGCAAACATACCGTGTCTCTGCATTATGGATGCAACGGAGTGGACCACCTCTCCTCCTCTTCCTCTACCTCCTCCACCACCTCCCTCTAGGCCCACAGCCTAGCCCACCCACAGGCTCCCTCCCGAATCCCACTTCGAGCCCTCCTCGCCTGTCCCATCCCTACCCCACCTCACCCCCCGTATGCACCATACGAGATGGCTGGCTTGGTTGGCTGAGCTTCACTCCCTCTCGCATTTATTTATAATCAAATTCCGTGTATACCGGCAACCGGTGGCGGACTGAATTTCTATCCGAATGTGTACACACGCTCGCACGTATAGAGAGCAAGAGAGAGAAAGAGAGAGAGAGAGAGAGAGAGAGAGACAGGAACACGCGAACACACATTGAAGCACACACGAACAAGAAGCGCGGGCGCAGAGGCGCCGACCAACACACACTCACGGACACGGGCAGAGAGGGTGGATTCTACGCCACCCTTCTCTCGGCCGCGACAGGGGCTATGGTTACGGAGAGAGCGAGCGAGAGAGAGAGAGAGAGAGAGAGAGAAGGAGAAAGAGAGAGTCAGGAAGAGGTGCTGCGCGGATTCGCTCGGCGGTCAATTTAAAAATCAATATTGACCGAGGAGCAGCCAATCCTTTATTTATCGACGCGGATTGTTGGCTGCACGGGAGAGACGCGGCAAGGAGATTGTCCCCCCTTCTCTCTCCTTGCTCTTCTCTTCTCTTCTCTTTCCTTTCTTTCTTTCTATCCCTCCCTCTCTCCCTCTACCTCCTACTGCCATGTTGTTCCAAACGCGCCCTGAATAATGCGGTCATCCTCGTTACAATTCCTCGCCGGTCTTTTCTACCGTCGCCTATCTTCTTTTCCGTTCCGTTATATACTCCTACGTACATAGTACATAAAGTGACAAAAATGCTCATTAATAACTTCCAACGTGTTTCGATGAAATCTTAACGAAGTCGTTTGTCCGAATCGATCGTGAGATTCCGAATCATCCGCAAAGCGTTCGTTCATCCGTTTCCTCTACCAATCGCATATGAAATCACCGTGATCGTTTCAGAGAGAAAGAAAGAAGGTAAACGGTTCGTCCGCAAAAGGTGATCATCCTGACGAGCCGCGAGGGAGAATTCGATAACCACCGGTACCAGGAGGGTGGGCCAAGCTTGGGGTGCCGTGGGTCCATTTTTTGGATTGATTGTCCATAATAGTGGGTGTTTGGGGTTGTGGGCTGATCAAAGCTGGAACCAAGGCGGAGCCAGGAAGATAGGAGACTCAGCATCGAGGGTCGGACCCTCCGGCATCCTTCTAACGCATTCCCTCCAACCCCGACGAGATACCCCGGTAGACACGATCAAGAAAAATGATATCGCTGCTTCAAAAGGAGATGACTTTTTGCACAATGGCGGACACGTCGCCTTCCTCCGCCTTCTCGCTCTGATTTATTCTCCGGCGAAGAATATGGTCGCCACCCTGTGAGATCAACGAACGAAGGAAAGATCTCCGACGCGATTTTCTTCGACTCCTCTGACTCAGAGCTTTCCTCGTAATAACGTCGATAAGAAAAATACGAAATATTTACACGCCAGCTACCCCCTTTACCGTAGCGCGTCCGGTTTATTAATATTTGCTCTATCATCCAATTCCTTACCAACAGTTTTCTCTCACGCGTCAAGTACTCTTCGTGTCTCGAACGAGAAACCCTTTCGATTCTAACAAATACGAGAGGAGATATGTTTTCGTAGGTGTATTTATAGAACCTCGACATTTCCCAGATCTCATCGTCTTTGATTGAAGGAAATGAGAATCTATCCGGATATATCGTAGTCGCCTAACAAAACTCTTCCATATTTCCGATATCGTAATCGACGTGACGGCGCTCACAGGAGAAACGTCGAAACTGCGAAATCCCCGATAGCCAATATGTCCATCTTCTAGCGCGAGGGACACGAGGCGGCCGCCGCGCAAACAGATCAATGCTCCGCGTTCCAATATAAACAGTATTATTGAAACAAAGCGGGCGGGACGGAGGTGTAGTCGGGTGAAGGCTTCGAAGGGGGTGAGGGGCGAGAGGGCTTGCTGGGCCAGCGCATGGCGAGGAAGAGGGCAACGGGGTAAAGGGTAGACCGACGAGGAGGATGAGGGTTGATGTTTCTACCGTTCCACTGGGTTGCGGGGAATGAACGAGGGGAGAAGAGTTATGTTGCCGCGATATTGTGCTGCGCGGCACGAGCGAACCTCGAGGGGGTGGCTTCCCGTTCACCCTCCCTCGACATCTCCACCCTGCCCTCTTCCTCCTCCTCCTACCTACCACCATCTCGACCTCGCTTCCCTTCTTCCTTCCCTCTCTCTCTCTCTCTCTCTCTCTCTCTCTCTCTCGCTCTCTCTCTACTCTCTTTCCTCGAACCCATCGACTGTCGATTCTATATTATATGTCGAGAATCCCGGGCTCCTTGAAAACGCCTAGACTCCCTACGCTGACTCCTGACTTATAGCACTGTTCGATGTTTCTCTCAATGACGAACGCTCCTTTCAAATGCTTTCCTCGATTCGTTTCTCCTTTACGATACCATGAAGAAGAATCGAGATCGTGGGTGTTTCACGGCAACCGAATTCCCGACGTGTTTTCGAGAAGAGGACAGTCTTGGTAGATATGAACGATAGAATCGCTTAAGAGGAAATAGGACAGTCGACCACGATGGTCGTCCGTCCGAACGGGTGGGTGTCTAGCTGGACGCAGTCAGCTCGGTGTGAAATTAGCGCAGATGTCGCGGTGACGGCTCATGGTACAGCTTCTCTGTTCATTTTCCAGAAGAGTGGATCGGAAAGGGGAGCTCGCTTCTCTCTGCGAAGCTGGATTTTCAGTTGCTGGTATTAAACGGTCGTTGACCCAATTAATCCACCTCGACGGATCCAGGGAAGAACTGTCCAAGGAAACGTAATCCCAAGGTATTATTATTGTTAATCGATAAGACGTAGTCCGTCTGGGTCTAACCCTCTTGCGAGCAACCTACCGATAAATTTCTTTATCCGTGGATTTATAAAAGCTACAACGGTGTCTTTGCGATCGTCTCGCGAGAACGAGAGGAGCGTGAGGACGAAGGTACGAGGGACACGTGGGATGAAATAATTGCTCGGAGCGATCGCGAAAACGTAACATCCTCGTTTTTCTTCTTTTTCTTCGATAGCAGGACGATCAAAGAGCGACACGTCAGACGCGTCTACCTTGCAGAGTGAGTGAGAGAGAAACAGAGAGAGAGAGAGAGAGAGAGAGAGAAAGAGAAAAAGGGGATTTTCTATTAGGACAGGCTAAGCCCGATGCGAAAGGATTAATAGAAGTTATAAAGTAGAGCCGAAAGAGGCGGAGGAACATTACGTGACCTGACTCTGATCGAGTCTTTCTTTAAGTTATATTGCAGGTTGCCGTCGTTTCTCATTCACCCCCACGGCTCATGCGCATCACATCTGACCAATAGAATCGCCTGGTCCATCTCTGCCACTGACCAAACCCCTTGACTCGTACCACTCTTGCCCCCAAGATACATTCCCCGCGAAGAAAAAAGAAACTTTGAGAGTGGAAGAGAGAGAAGGAAGAGAAATGTCCTTTTCTATCCCTCCGCCCTCCACCCTTCTTCTCTTAGCTTCGCATAGCCCACGTCGAGTATGTATTTTCCAGAGAGGAGATCTCATCGACTCCATCGAAACTCCATTTCTAAGAACGAAATTGGAAAAATGGACGAATCCTCCAGGTCAACGTACTCCGATACGCCTTCCTATCGTTAATATCTCAAAGAAATTCAGCTCGAGAATCGAAGCAAGTTGGTTATCGAATGAAGGCACGGTGAATTGCCTCGCGAAATAAGTTTCATCCGAGAATACGACTCAACCACGTAACGACTCGTCCTTGTTCAAAAGTGTCGAACGTTCGAAGGAATGCTCCAGGAACTACCTTCGGTTTTGCCAGAGTTTCGGGCATGACTGGAGAGTGCAAGGATATTCCGTTTCTGTCTGTTGGAAAAGCCGTTGTCGCGAACTCGACAACATTCATCCTTTGGCACTCTCCACGGAACTATAATATTATCAAGGCATTGTACTCGGATAATTAGCCGCACTAATGCAATCGCACTTGATTACGCATTCTGCTCGCCGATTTCGAAGCTGGTGGGCTTCGCCGTCTCTCTCTCTCTCTCTCTCTCTCTCTCTCTCTCTCTCTCTCTCGTTCGTCACGTTTTCCTTGTCCTCGTCTTCAGCCCGTTCTACACCGCCAACGCGACTACCCGTGAAAAGAAACTTTTCCAAATCCGTGAAAACTCGGTCAAAATCGACGAGTTTGCTTCCTTCCGAGAGAAACTACATTGCATGTACATACGCATATATGTATGTACATACACTATTCGTACGAAGGGCTCGACCGTGAAATAAAAAGGATGGATCGATGAAACGCGCGTTCCATTCCCGTCGACAAATGTTTGATCAAAATGAACGTCAAAGAGGAAGCTCCCGCGTCGCGCCATTGTTTCGGTAAATTTAAAAAGATCGAACCCGATAGATAACAACACGACGTATAAGCGGAGTCACGCAATCACTGACTATTTATTCTCCACGAATATCGTTGCCCACTCGCGTCCAAACAATTCCGTTCTACGAGTTACGCGTTCGTTTTTAATGAACAAACGATTTTTCACGCTTCCCTTAAGAAAAAAAAAAGTTAGCTAGCATAAGAGGTAACATCTTATTTGAAAAGAAAGTGCGCAGAGAAAGGAGAAAAATCGAGATCCATTCGAAGGGATCGCGACTCCCGAATCGTCTCGATATCCGAAATCATGATTTGCATATAGAAAAGATGTACGCCTTGGATGTGGCCGCCAGATCAATCCTTAGCTCGATTCCTATAGTCAACAGCCGGGCTGTATAGAGGCGTTCCATCAGGCCAATATCCACGCGATATTGCCGTTTTATGATAATGTTATCAGCGCTCGGCTCCCGATGAGCTAGCGCGATACGAACGCACGCACACTCGCGCGTACGTGGAAGCGAGGCTCGCGTCACAGAGGGACACACGCTTACATACATACGTGCCACGGAGGCGTACAGCCCAGTTTCATCAAACCCGGGATTTAGTAATCTACCGAGATTTATGAACGCCGGTTCATCCCTTCGTTCCACCACCACCACCACCCAACTCTCTCTCTCTCACTCTATCTCTTTATCTCCATCTCTATCTCTATCTCTCTCTCTCTCTCACTCTCTTTTCTTCCTCCCACTGATCGTACCATTTTACTTCTACACCCTTCCCCCACCGTTTTCGCGTCTCCGCAGTTTCTTCCCTATGCAATGAAACTCTCCGGATTTTCGATCCTTTTGGATTTTTATCGTTCCCGGAATCGAAGCGCGTCTCGTCTCGAGAAGCTCCATGGTATCCCGGACAAAGTCGTTTCACTTTGGACCTCTCTTCTCTCCCTTTCTTTTTTATTTTTGTGTAGCACTTTTTTATAACTTCCACTTCGTTTTTTCTTTTCGAAAACGAAGGCAAAAACACAGTCGAGGAAAAAGGGAGAAGGGTTCTCGAAGAGCTCGGATCGTGGCTTTCGAGTTTTGCCGGCAAACATAAATACAGAATAAAGTTTGGACGACATTGAGCCGCGTCTTTGGGCTTATAAAGTATGCGTAAAGGAGCGAAGCGACGCGAGGGCGAGAGGGAGTGACACGCGGGGGTGGTTGAGAGGTAGCGTAAGGCCGTAAGCCACCGAAGGGGTTGCCGATGCCAGCGAACGGAGCTCTCAGACGATAACGTGGCTGCTTTCGAAAAGGATAACGTTCTGACGGTGAGAGAAAGCGCGACGAGGAGGCTGCACAAGGGGGATTTTAGTTTGTTCAAGTAAATTATATTCAGCATGGTAGATGTCTTCTCGCTGCCTCGCTCTCCGCGGATCTGCGTTTCTCTCTCCCGGTTCTCTCTCTTTCTCTTTCCCGATTTCTCTCTACTCTCTAAAGTTTCCCTCTCTCCTTCTCGCGTCACTCGTGACGTAAATTGCAGACTTCTGCCACGGTGGTTCTTCCCTACCTCCTCCTCGTTCGCCAATCTCCTCTCTCTCTCTCTCTCTCTCTCTCTCTCTCTCTCTCTCTTTGCCGACCTGGCAAATTCTCCTTGCCTATCATGAATTATTAATTAATTGTTTCAACTAACAGCGTAATTTATTATTCAACTCGTAACGACATCCGCACCGCGGTCGACACGCTGATTCCAAGTGCATCGGATCGTGGACGAACGATCGTGCGAACAAAGCGAGAACGCGAATTGCAAATGAAACGCGTTTATTTGTTCGTCAGAATTTCCAACTCCTCTCTCCCTCTCTATCTTTCTCTCGTTCATTCGCTCGCTCGCTCAAAGTCACCAGCATGTATCTCGTTACGTTCGAAATCCGCGCAGAAATCAGAAAGAAAATAAAAAAATTTCGAAGCGATATTCTTGACGCGGAAAAAAGCTCCAAAAATATAAATAAGTCACGCGTTATATAAAAGCAATTTCGGCTATCACCGCGGCACGAGTCGATCCGAGCTTCTTCGCTTGCTCGAGCAAATTAATATTTACTTTTCCTGTCACCCCGATCAACCGAGGCACCGTGCTCTTACTCGCTTATTAATGGATGCCCCAACCCTTTCAACTACCTTCGCCCTTTTCTCTTCTCCCTCTCTCTCTCTCTCTCTCTTTCCTTTTCGCTCCCTTCGCGAAACCTCCTCGTCTTCCAACTCCTCGATTAGCAAGCACGCAAGCCGCAAACTTTGATAACCGGCCAGCCAATTTCCGGTTGCGGTTCGTCGGTCTGTCAGTCTGTTGCTTCCTCCACTTCTACACGACTCATCGTCGTTCAACCTGATTCGGATTGACATACGCTAATTTGCCTGACCACACACTGATTGATTAAAACTGCATCGTTAATATCATATATCGTTCTATCGTTACTACTTCCAAGGATACTCTTAAATGTTTCATAGAAGCATATAAAATATGTAAAAGACGACAAATACCGATCGAAGCGAATTACAAAGTAAAGTCATGATCATTTTTAACGGAAGCGTCTCATATCCCTCGCGATAAAGTTACGATCGATTTGGGCGAAGGAAAGTGAGTCGTTTACTCCGTTGAAAATCGTTCCGAAGGAAGGGAATCGTCCAATAATAGGAGACGAATGCAACAAGGTAGAGTTACCCTTTTTAAAGTAACTTTTTTCTTCCTCTTTGCCTTAACTTTTATGGCGTTAATATAAGAGCTCTCGAAGGTAGAGAGAAGTGACTTGTCGAGGAGGCAAGGCAGAAGGTGAGTTCGCGTGACGGCCACCATCGGCCGTCGCTGATTGTTCGAGCTAAGCAGTATGATGAGTACCGACCCCGACGTTACCCGCTTGACGTGACGGCAACCATTACGTTGGAAGCACTTAATTATAATATCGCCCAGAATTAAACTGTGCCCGGCGCGAGTACGTACTTGTACCGCAATTATGGCTAGGCTCTCGTTATTACACGCAAAACCGCTCCGAATTCCAAGCGCTTCTTTACGCGTGACTCTCGCGCGTGAATCACCGCGAGAACGAGCCCGTCGCGCCTCGACAACGATAACACTCACGGCGAATCGACGAGATTCTTATCGTTTTTCAAAGTTTGCCTTCGTGACTACGTCGATATTAAAAATGGTGGAAAATTCGACAAATTCTCGTTACAATCGTATCTCATCGTCGACGATTCAACTTCGACACGCTTTCGTGGTAGGATAAAAGTGACGTTCCACGAGGATTTTCAGCAACGATTTTTCATCTCCGCGAGACACGAGTCATCCTTATCTCGTCGGCTTTATTTCAGTGGGAATAGACGAAATCCCACGTTCTTTATGAGGGCTGTCGGGATGTCGTGACTCGTGAACGGAGGCCGGATCATCCAGAGATAACAGGGTGGCGGTGGAATGAGAAAAATTAGCGATGTACGCCTGTAATCCTGTTCAACGGCGAGAGAACGTATCGAATGGCCGATCCACGTGACGGGAAACGTGTCGAGAATTATGCTACATCCCCGAGTGAGTTTCGCCAATAGATCATTAAGTTGTATTACGGGTGTATTATGACAAGACACCCGTTAAAACGGGGTGCCTCCTGCCGGATCTCGATCACAGAGGGGCTTTCTCGTTGTTCCACCCCGTTACGTCGCTTCAAAAAAGTTCATCTGCAAAGCCACTCGCAAATAGGATCTTGCCTGCATTTAAATTTTTCATTTTTCTCACCAATCTCTCATTATTACTACGTCGATAATTATTCTTTTTGCAAAATTCTTTTGTGCAAATTAATACGATTATCTTTATAACATTAAATTGAAAGAAAAAGTACTCGTCTTTTCGTAATCCAAAAATCGAGCGAGTCCGATCGCAGTATCCCATAGAGAACGTTCACCGGACGATGAGCGGCCACGCGTAAGATAAACGCATATTATGTAGATTAGGGGTGTCGAGGATCAGATATCCAGAGCATTTAATAATGCTGTTCCTGTCAAAACACACAGTGAAACCAACTGAGGGTATAATGCAGATAAATTGCTCCACGAGGAAGGAGCGAAGGAGGGGAGAGAGAAAAGAGACACCGNGAGAGAGAGAGAGAGAGAGAGAGGGAGAAGTTCGACCGTGACTGGGAAGGTTCGGGGGTGGCTGTTGGGGCGAGAGGCGTAACTCCCTTGCAACCCTCGTCGTCGACTATTATTTGTTACCATCACCGATCGTATAGGGGCTGTTTTAATATGAAGCCGGTGCCCGGGCAAAAGATTTGCACGTAACTGTGCAAACAAAGCGGGAGATCCGTGACCGCGGAGCTGTAAAACTGAAAGGAAGATAATATCGTCGACGACGTTTCTTCGAGAGTCTCGTTTTTACGATTGTACGCGAAAACGATAATGAGAGACTTTGACGAAATAAAAAATCGTGCGATATCTCGATATTCTTTTCGACTACCTACCTCGTTTCGTTAGAAGAGTAACGATCGATCCGAAAGAATTGCTAATAAACGGAGGGGTTTTACGAAGGAGATAGTTTTACTCGAAGGAAGGAGGTTCGTCCTCGTCGTTGTCGTCGTTGTCGTCTCTGGCGCAGTCGTCTCTCCACCCCACAGTGATGTCTAATATAGCAGAAGGCCTAGATGATGAGACTTTGCCCCGCCTCAGTTCAGTTCAGCTCAGGTATTAGATTATGAATATTCATGGCGGTGTGTCTGCGCGGTGCTTCATTACACCCTCCCCTCAATCCCTTCTCTCTC
>JAIFRP010004357.1:4170551-4186461 GCA_032403825.1 Odynerus spinipes
TCTCTCTCGCACTCACATACACACACACAGCCTGGAGCTATCTCACGGCTCTGCCTCACCCTTCCTACCTTCTTCGCTCGGCTCCTCATCCGGTGGAACTACGTCAATCAATATGCAACACCGCGCCGAGCTTTGCTTATCTTCCGCAGTTTCACCGAATTCTCACGAATATTCGAAAGCTGAGTCTCCTCGAGTCGTCGACCTTACGAACGATCTCTTGAAAGCTCACGCTATGGACCAAGCGAGTATTTTCAGCGATAGAAGGACTCTAATGAAAAATGGAATAGGAAACGAGAGAAGCTTGCGAATCGAATATACTATGAAATATAAATAAATACGTCTATAATATATATAGGTATATAGAAAGAGAAGGAACGATCTCGATACTTCTACTGAACTTCGATATTGTATCGATGGATCGACAAAATCGACTACTTGGTTAAATATACTGAACGGGTCCATTAAGTCTTGACAGTAACGATCCAAACTCGATGCGCAGGAGACACGATTCCTTTCCTACAATATGCAGCGCGGAAATTTACAATCTCCGAGTGCATTTGATAAGTTGCAATAATTATAGAACGCCGAAGAGCTTAATTAAGATAAATAAGGTAAAAGCGCGATGGTTCGTCGGTCGTTTCTTACCAAAAATACGATTCAACCTTTTGGCGTCTGCCGAACGCATACGACTCTCTAATAATAAGTTTTAGCTTGAAGCATGAGAGAAAAGGTTGAGAGAAAGATAGGAGGGAAGAAACGAAGGAAAACAAGTTTCGCGTTTATTTCTGCAAAGAAGAGAAATGAAATTCTCGGGAGTTTAAAGGGACGGCAAAGCGTCCTCGCAGCGTGACACCTGAGGCGAGAGGGTTAAAGCGTCAGAAGCCACCAAAAAGGCACACGTGCGGGCAAGAGCGTGTACGCGGCGAGCGGGTGGGGAGTGCGCACACGCTCTCACGGAGGCAGTGCACGCACGTAGGAAGGTAAGCGGTGTGGGGCCAAAACGACGACGACGACGACAACGACGAGGATGGCCCTATTAGCGGTAGCGCGTACAGCGTCGCCGTGATAGTCGCGTTCTCGCAGATAGTCCTGCGTTGTATTAGTCACATGCTACGGGCAGATCGGCAGCCAGATTTAGCGTGAGCACCCTACCGGCGATGGAATTAATAAAGCGCAGCCGAGCAATCTGCTCCTGCCTAGCGGAATACGGACTCGAAACCCCGTCGGCAATATACGAAAGTGGGAACTGGCAGCAAAGCAGTAGTAAGGAACCCCCCGTCGCGACGCTCCGCATCGTCTATGGAACCTGCATGATTTGATTAGCCTCAGATTGACCCCACGAACACCCTCTCTCTCGCTCTCTCGCACTCTTTCTTTTTCTATCTCTCAGCCTCTATGAGCAGCACCATGCGGAGTCTAATCACTCACGAGGCTCCTTTTTACTTCATCCGTCCTAGTCACCCTCCATCTCCACACCGACTCGCCACCCCATCCTTCCCTCTTTCAGCCCTCCGCACCATTAGTCTTATGCCCGGCACTTTATGTCGGGAAATTTGCAATCTTTCCATTTAATATATCGACGCTCACGGAACCAGGATGGGAGGCATACGATTTGAATACATTAGCCGGATACCAAGCGGAGTAACGCACTCCTTTCCTTCGGAACGACGACGTGGGTGTCATAGCGGGTGTACGCAAGCTCGGCACGAGACTATCAGGAGGGAAACGCTACTGCGAGCCGGCTAACGAGCCTCTTGCGAAAATTCCAACCCGACCTTCCTTTATCCGACCTTCCTTTATCCAACAAAATGCTCTTTCCACTAGCGAAGATAACTTTTAAATATAATAAAATCGAACTCGCGATCGAGTATAACTTTCGGCCACCTGTACTCGTGCTAGTAAGCGGAGAGGAATGTTAGCTTCCGCTCGCTTTAACCATGAACAGTCGAAACGATGGACCCTCCGTTGTTCGCTATTATGATGGTAATGTCCATGCAGCGCGCGTATTACTTCGAAGGGAGAGAAGCTACGGTGGATGTTGTACGAGCATACGCGCGGAATGAATGTGAAAGTCAGGGGTTAATTTGGAACAACGAGTATAAGTGTAGTTAATATTGGATACGAAGGGACCGACTAGTATCAGTCAGGGTGGCACCCCCATAGAAGAGAAAACCGTGTCACCAGCCACACCCCCGCGCAATCGAGACTCATATTCCACATCTGTCCCGAAACGCTTATTAGCGAACTCTTACCGAGCGAGGTACTCGAGATTATTGCCGCACGAGAGACTTGGCGCGTTGCTGACAGGAAAGATGGATCGCGCGATTTTTAAAGGAAATTCTATTGGTCGAAGTAACGCGCGTATCGTTAAACGATGATCCTCGTTAACCCCACGCTCGGTTATTTCGAGACGAAGGAAAGTCCGGGGGTGGCTCGAGGAAGAGTCGGACGTAGCTGGTACGTATAATTCGATTAGACGTTAGCCTTGCGAAGGTAGAAAAAGAGACGAACGCCACCACCGAAGGAAGGAACTCCATGAACCTTCATTATGTTACCTTAGCCATTCGGTCGTCCGACATTAGTGTTGGTCGTAACAGTTTTCTCCGCTAAATTAAAGGAGCTAAATAGACGCGAGATGACCGTAAGAACGATCCTACCTTGTTCTTTTTTCTTTTCTTTTCCCGAATATAACGCGAATTACAATCTGTTCGTGACACTTCTAACGATACCTATTTTTACAGCTGCTATATATCGTACTTACGAAAGTTGAAACTTTCAACTTCAGGCTGGGGTTTCTCCAAATAACTGAAAGTGCGAGTTTAGTTGCGAGTGTTGCCAAGATATTTCAACAAATCGATAATAAGAAGAGAAAGAAAACGGTAAAGTTTTCGTTCGATAAGAGAATATTCTCTTAAACCGTTACCAAATGGCCGCGCGGAAGAAGCGCGCACGAGGGGGGCCGTGTGGGCAGAGAGAACAGAGAGAAAGGATCTGTGAAAAATGGAGACGTCGCTCGGAGGGAAACACTAGCTCGTTCGCATCATATATTGTCCGAACGAGAGAGAGGAGAAAGCTCGCAAAAGAGAGCGTAGGCATTGGACGAATCATTCGTTCCCCGCGCAAGATGGCCGTCCGGAACAAAGTAAGAGAGAACGAAAGAGAGGGAATGAGGGAGAAGGAGACACGGAGGGCGACAAACGAAGAAAAGGAGCATCGCTGAAGATTCTATGGCATAAAGAAGATTACTCGGCACTAATGAAGAAACATCGTACCTCGATACCGTATCCTTTTCTTATTAGACGCACCGATACTTATGGATAAGTTAACGAATGCTCGAATTCTGCAAGGATAACAAAAATAGTGCTTGCCCGAGGCTAAGGAATAGTACAATTTTATTAGAACGCATTGTACTACGAAACTTCAACAATTCCAAAAGTTCCGGGAAAGTTTCGAACGAGATTTCAACGTCGAATTCGTTCGAGGAAAGGGAAAAGATCGACTGGTCGAACTATCGTAGCCTGCGTTGTGGTAGATCGATCGTGGAGCTCGTAGGAAAGTCAGAGAACGGAATACATTCGGTAACGGGACGATGATTTGTGAAACGGTCCAGTCAGCAAGTATGCCAGAATGTGTATGGCTCGCGCAAGCGCAAACCCTTTTTCCCGACGACCCCGTGTATTGACGCGGTGGTCACTAGGAGAACTAGAACCCTCACTGACCAGAGAGAGCGGTAGCAGGAGCAACGCGGCACCCCTCTGTTCCGTTCGGCGTCGACGGAGAAAGCTGTATGTCTTACGGAATGCCTATGATGCCTTCCCGCAACCCCTCCAAGAGAGTTCCTACCCACTCACGATAACCCTCCCGTCCTCCCATCTTCACGCATACACACTTTCGGAAAAGCGTGCGCGCGCGCGAGAGCAAAGGAGTCCCTTCTTCCTTGTCCACTCTGGACAGGGAGAAAACGGGGTGGTTTTCGCCCAACGCCCGTCTCTTTCTCGCCACATAGCAACGTTTCCTACAACGGCCACATGCTCCTGACAAGTGCGAGGCGGCCATCCAATAACCCGCACCAGTCACTATCCTTCCCCTTTGCCTCTTCTCATCCCTGTGTGCGACCGGTCAAGTTATTGAGGACCTGGAGGAATTAGGAAACGTTCCTTTCGTCTCTCTCTCTCTCTCTCTTTCTCTCCATATATTTCTCCTTCTCTGACTCGCTCCGTCTTTCTTACTTTTCCTTCGTTATGGCCACCCACCAGGAAATGCCAAGAATTTCGCGAGGTTTTCTTCCCGCGTTAGAAAAGTTCGACGCGTACTGGTCTCTCTTTTACCCGAGGAATCTTCTTGTCTGTCTTTCAATCGAAATATTTTTCCTATCATTTTTTATCCTTGACATCGGTATAAAAAAAAGGTATGACATGGAATAAGTGCGATCGACGAATCCAGGAAAAAGAGGAGATCAATCGCGACCGATGCTGGCCATTTTATTTGTCGTAAATTAGATTAGTTTCGAAGTTTACGAAGCGAGCTAGCGCCGGTAAAAAGGTGCGGCTCTAAAATCCAAGGTAGATTAAGAAGGAATCGCTGACATGTCGGTTACGTGCAAAGAAACTCTAACGATGTGTCCGACGATAGGTTTCATAATGGAACACGGGAGTTAGCAACGCACTCTTTTCTGATACATATTCTGATACGTATCCGCGTACCCTCCAGCGAGCGGGTGACCGTTGTCGCTTTGGTCACCAGCTGGCCAAGAAAGAATATATTCCGAATGGCACAAAAGGCCACGATAAGTGCGTTAGAACGATCGAAGCCGGTAACGATGGTGGGATGGTAGGAACGCTCGGACGGTCCGAGCCGAAGGGAGACTCCTGCGAAGAAAATGATGCGTGGGTGACAAATCAGTCGATTGAGCCGCGATACCCTCGCTCGTCGGACCGGGCAACAGAGCCGGCTGTTGTAGCGTTGTGGAGGTGGCGTGTGGAGAAAAGAGACGGAGGAGGAGGAGGAGGAGGAGGAGAAGGAGGAGGAGGATGAGGAGCAGAGCGAGAAAGGAAGAGCTCAGCGTCGAAGCGGGGGGTTGGGGTGAGGAAGACTGGTCGGGAGACGAAACGTGGGTGGTGGTGGAGGAGAAGAGGGAGGACAGTGGGGTGGCTGGATGGGTAGCATCGGATTCTATCTTCACGTATTGATCAACGCCTCGCCACCCTCTCTCTCTCTACAGGCGTACGATGGGGGTGAAGCCCCGATCGCCATCCCCGCAGCTGCCGGCCGCAGCTACGGCCACTGGACCGACCGCCGGACTTGCTGCTTGCGCGCGCGTGTGCGTAGCCATATAAATGCGCCTCATCTCGGACATTTCTGTCTCTGTAACTGTCCGCGCACACGTACGTTCTCGCCATCCTCTACCCTCCCCCAGCCCCGTCGCCCTTCACCCACCATCCTCTTCTATGGTCACTGTACTTGCTCACCCGTTAGACCGTGTGCCTCTATGGCGCTCAAGAACGATCCTCGTCTCTCTCTCTCTCTCTCTCTCTCTCTCTCTCTCTCTCTCTCTCTCTCTCTACCCATCTCTATTTTCTCCACTCCTAATTCAAGATTGCCAATGGTTAATTACAAAACTAACGATCACGCGTTCAATCGAGGGACCTATTAACAATGAATGGACTTAAAATATTTTCTACGATATTTAAAGATACGCTTCTTCGTTTTCCACGTTGTTTTAAAACAGAGAGAGTTCGGTCAACACCATTATCTCTGTCTGTCCTCCGGTCGAATTCTATTCACCGGTGGCCGAGCGCGTAGCTACGACACCAAGGATAACAAACTTTTTAACAGGATATTAGTGTGGAAAAAACAAGTGATTTAACACGGAAGGAGGGTGGTGATGGTGTATGGAGGGGAAGGCGGGATTAACGCGACAGAAGGGTCGACGAGACTGTTATCCAGAATTTTCCGGGCAGACAGAGGAAAATGGCAGTCCAGTAACGGGGTGCGCCGTGAAAGGAAAGTTAAATCCCTTTACAGTTTATACGACAAGCGCGGCTGTTCCCAACTTAGCTGGTTTAGGGTCATAAACTTTACTCGGGCATGCAGACGAAAGCGCATTTATAACTAACGTAACGCGTTGCCCGTTTAGCTAAATAATTAAAAGATACGAGCGAGAAGTACGCTCCCTTCGCCTTGTTCTATCCTACCAATCTAAATCTCGAGTCCACGCAGGCCTTTTCTCTGCGTTCTACTATGCCATGCTGTTACGCTCCCAAAGAGTTCTACTCATCTTCTGTGAAGAAGATAGAAATAATAAAAAAAGATACAGAAATAGAGAATTCGTCCTACAGTCACAAAGATGCCACGTTCGCGTTTTCAACGTGCAATTTCTTGTCATAAACTGACCGCCCCCTCGGTCCCGCGGTCATACTACGTTTTTATTCTTGCGGAGAAAACTTCTTTGGAACGGCGGTCCATTGAGGAAAGGTTAGCTCGGATCGAAGCGGAGACCGAAAAACGTCGAAAAGCGGTCGGTTTATACAGAGCAGTAGAGCAGACAATGCACACGAGGCGAGCGACCGGTCGCTATCCGCCTATTTGATGTTAGTACAACAGCGGCGCCGTGTTTGCGTTGAGGCCCATATTGATTGCCACCCCTGTCGCCACCCCCTCGCTGCTGGTACAGCCACACCATATCGTGCGATACCACCCTCTCTCCCGCCAGTACACCATAGAGAGATAGGCAGATAGATGGATAAAGAGAAGAGGATACAGTGAGAGAGAGAGAGAGAGAGAGAGGGACAGAGAGATCGCACTGTAGGCGTACTTCCACATATAGGAGGTATATGTACGCGAGCCTGCCTGTTCCATGCACAGTTTGGCCGGCAGGTATACCAGCAACTAGTTACTACTACGTCAGCCAAGCGATATTAACAGCGACAGCATCGTTGTCAGCCGCAGCGCCGCCACTCGGGATTAACATAAAGCTAACGTTGGCCCTCCCTCTTACACTGCGACGCCCTAAACCGACTCATCAGCGCTCTGATGACCCTACGCTTATCATTCCACTCTCCCTCGCTCTATCTCTCTCCGACGCTTATCTCCGTTCCAACCTCTAAAACCGATCTCTATGAGCCTTTTTTAACCCACCATAGATAGATCGATATCTATAAAAAGAAACTGATCGAGAATTTTATCAAAACGTCCTGCAGAAATTAACAGAGATATCCGAGAAAAAGGGAAAAAAAGGAAAAGAGACGTAAGCATTGAACTCTCGAACGATCGATTCACGTCGAATACAAAAGCGAGGTCGCATCCCATAACGTAAATGTCCTCCGACGCAGAAGGGGTGGAGTCAAAAAATTCCCTCTTAAATTTTCTTTGACGAATTAAGAGGAGAATGTAGCGACCGCGAGAGCGTACCCCGAGAAACGATGTTTCCCCGCAAGACAGAGAGGACAAAAATTCGAGCGCGCTGAGGGAACAATAGCGGGAAATAAATTATGCAAGATTACAAAGAAGACAGACGAAGGACGATGGAAAGGGAACACTTTATATTATCCGGGGCTAGCGGTAGCATAATTACCACCCGGTCCGGACCTCCGTCTCTCCCTTTTTTACCCTCTTTTCTCTCTTACCCTGCTTTCCTCTCCGCGTAACTCGGAAAAAAAGGAAAGAAAAGAAAATCCTCTTTATGAGATGCGAGCTGGTACCTCCTGCCTCGCTCCATTCCCGTACCGTGTCATCTTTAGTATGATTTCCCCAACGTAAACATCCTAACTTCGAGTCCGGCAAGCTCTCCTTCCCATCTTCAAATTTATACGATCCTCATCTTCGTCCTCTCTTACTTAATTGGAATAACCAAGTCCGAATAACCAAGTGGCATTATACATTCTATCGGCGGCGGATGATCGATAGAGTAATGTTACGGGAAACGCTCGGAAACTCGCGGCACAGTTCAGGAAATGAATTTCAATATTGGGGTCGTCTCGAAGGAGGCAGAGAGAGGGAGAAAGGACTTCTCTACGGTTCGCTGGAATATGAGGCGGTACGATGAAGACGGCTTTCTTGTGCCACGGAAAGGAGAGGGTTGAGGCCTGATGGAAACGCAAGATGTTAATGAGGCTGGAGGGTTGGCATTCCTGGCGGCCTCCAAGACTCCCAAAGATTTCTCTTTTGGTGACGTCAAGATTCTACTCCTCTACCTTGCTTCGTTCAATCTGGACGAACTCGTTTGCCAGAGGGTTTGACCGCCGAATGAGCATCGACCTTTACATCTTTTCAGATCATATCGTTTTTGATCGAATCACCAAAGATAATCATTTATCTGGTATTGAAATCAAAGCTTGATTTTTTTTCTTTCTAGGAACGTTGCCCGCACAGGCCATCCCTCGCAGAGTCAAAGTTATTGTTCCTCGGGGTGGAGCATATCAGGAGGGCGTATCATCGGACGGATATGATATCCCACATTTATGGGTTGGTCCAACGGATGAACGAGCCAATAACGGTCCACTGGAAGCCCCAGTAGAATATCATAACCGGGACGCGCCACCCTTCCTGCTCCAAAAAGGGAGAGCAGACTCGTGAATAGACGGAGGTCGAAATGGGCACAAAACCACCGTCGATTACACGAATTTCTACATTTATAAAAAAGTAAAGAAACACGGAAAGTCGTAATTAAATTTCCGAGTAGAAAGGGACGTCTGGATTATAATTTTCCAAGAGTTCAGGAAGATTGCGAACGTCAGGTACAGCGAGCCGCTTAAGACGTTTGAGCCGAGATGAGGGAGCGAGTTGCGGTGAAAACGAAGAACACGATGCCCGGGGAGATCAGCGGGTTACATCGAGAGAGAGAGAGAGAGAGAGAGAGAGAAAGAGAGAGAGAAAGGGATAAAGATAGATAGAGATAGAAATAGGAGAGAAGGGGGGAGAGAGAGAGAATCGCTGTCACAAGCACGCCAGCCGTTACTTCTGCTCCGGTAAATTCAGCGCTCGCGGTAGAATCGGTTGATCCATCCGTTTACCTGACTCCGATCGGTTCTTAACGCTCCACCGTCCCTACCTACCTATCTTCATTTTTTTCGAACGTTTACAAAAAGGAGCGAAGGGAAAAGAGAGAAAAATTTAATCGAAATACGCCGATAAAAATGCTACCATTCCTTATCAAGGGTTAAACGAAAAGGGGGCAGATTGTTTATCGGCTTTCCGGAAAGCGACACCTGAAATAAATCTTGAAAAACGGCTAGCCCTTGGGAGGGACGAGCATAACTCAGTCCCTATCTGAAAATACATACATAAACGCGTAGCTGCTTTCGAAGAGTACCGTTTACGTGTCGCGTTATCCGAATAGCACCCTCTGGACGAAGCACCTCGGGTGGAGCGTCGAGAACGAGAGAAAAGGCTAAATTCCACGTGATGTAGGCGCGCGTAGAGGTGTCGCAAAGAGAGAAGAAAAGAGAAAAGAGAGGAGTGGAGTGAAGAGGAGACGTTGGTTGCGTCGGGAGAAGAGGGAGGCAGCGAGAGGCAGCGAGAGGCATTTCAGGGCGCGTTATCTAAACGCGTCGAGTTTTCGTCGTAGAGAAAGGGTGGTGGTTGTGACGGGAGAGGTTTGCGAGGGACTAGAGGATGGCGAACGGGCGGCGGAGGAGGGAAGAGGAGGGCGCTCGCGGGCTCCCTGGCATCGCTTAGCCGTTTATTCTTCATAGCGATGCTTTCGAGGGTCCTTGCGGAGGGTGGCTGCGCGAAAAAGGAGAACGCCGGCGGCTTGCGAGAAAGGAAGAGAAGGAAACCGAAGGAGAGAGGAATGGCGGGGAGGGGCGAGATCAAGATATAACCACGGAGAGAATTACTTGCAGGCTCCAAGCCGCATTATATCCGCGCTGCTTCGGTGTGTAGGGAGCAGTTGGTATGAGACGGGTGGAAGAGGAGGCGAAGGAGGTGGATGAGAAGGGGCCGGGAGGGAAGGACGGAGGGCAGGTTGCGATAGAGGAGAGGAGTCAGGGGTGGAGGTGGTGGTGCTGGCGGACCAAGTGGGGGAGGTATAGTCGAGGAGCGGCTCTTTAATGGCCGGATCTCGGAAATTGTGCGCACATATATCTGCTGGCAGATTTATGAAAGTGCTTTTCTTCTGAAGTGGGGAAAGCTGCTACTGCCGCTCTGCCGTCGCTGCTGTTGCTGCTGTTACTGCCAGCAGCTCGGGGGTGGAGACGCCGGCAATGGAGGAGAAGGTGATGGCGATGCCGTCGCTGGTGGTGGTGGTGGTGGTGGTGGTGGCGGCGGCGGTGGTGGCGGTGGTGGTGCCGCTACTGCCGATGGTACTGCCGCTGGTGGTGGTAGTGGTGGTAGCATTGCCGATGGTAGAAGAGGCGGCTGGAAAGGAGAGGGGAGTAAATATACGTTCCACCTCAGCCTGGATCTCGAAGCTTCGCTTCTCCTCCTCCAAGCCACCAAACCTCACCTCCAGACTCCCTTCTCTCTTTGGCTGCCTCCTTCGCCATCTCTGTCTCTCCTTTCTTTATCGTCCTTCTGCTCCTTTCTCTTCCACTCGCTCGCTCGTTCTCTCTCGTTCTCTCTTCGTCCCTTTCCGAGCTTTCCTATTGCCTTCCCTCAGACTCTTTCTCTGTCTCCATCTTTACCTTTATCTCCGTCTCCGAGTCTATCTTTCCTTCCTTCTTCCGCCAAGGAACCTCTAGCACCGGTTCGCTTCCCGTCCTTTTCTAGTCCCAGCATCGGTGTAATTTTCCAGTTGGAGATTTATGCGACATTAAGGTGTGTGTTGTGTACCTTACTACCGCGCCGCCTTTCGCCGCGCTGATTTATCGAAATATTTCTCGAACGATGCGCCAGTTCACTCTACAATACCGTCCTTTCGTTTCTGCCGAGTTCGCGAAATCGTCCTTTTCCTCAACCTCCTGGTCCTTCGTCAAAATTTATCCCGCCCAATCGCGATCCATCGATGGGGAAAAGGGATCTAAGGGAAGTCAATAATTTTCTTCGTCGTATGAAAATTTAACCAACATTTCCATTGTGAAAAGTTACAAAAGCTATACGTTACATCTACCTACACTTTGAAGGTGTAGAAATCGCGAATTGAAAAGCGAAAGACGCGAAAGTTTCGAGGCTATTTCGACGAGTAAAGTTCGATCGGCCAAACGAAAGGTAGAATTTTCTACTCGTGCTGAGTTTCGCGGCATAAATTTCGCGGAATAAACGCGTACGTGGATATACGAGCAGGTGGCAAGAGGGCCGTACGAGGTCTCTCCTCTCTCCGCTCTCCGCTCTCCGCTCTCCGCTCTCCGCTTTCTGCACTCCACCCGACACTTTCCCTTTCGTTCACCCTTTAGCTTCCTTTTCAATACCGCCGGCTCCCCATTGGCGATTCGAAGAGGATTAAAATCGCACTTTCGAAAGAGGGAAAAGCCGGTGCGAGCTAAACCGATCGCGAAGTAGAAATAAAAATGGCAATCGTGCTTTGATTTCACCCGTTCCCTCTCACCCTCTCTCTCTCTCTCTCTCTCTCTCTCTCTCTCTCTGCCTCTCTTTTCCTCTTACTTTTTCGCGGAGGTACTCGCGAATTCCGACCGTTTTCAAACGTGCCACTTTCGTCGCCTCCCAGCGCCTTTCTTTTTACGCCCGACACAAATCCGAAATCTTCCGATAAATGTGTGGCGCGTATAAAACAAGAACACCTCTTTTCAACCCCGTACTTCTCTCACCTCCTATATTTCTGTATCTCTTTTTTATTCGTAATTATACAGAACTTAGCGATTATCAGTTTTAAGATTAAAAAGAGAAGACGGTATCGTGACTATCAGCGAGATGGCAAGACTAAAGCTTCGAAGACGAATTTTCACCGGTAGGGGAGGCGCGTTACAGACGAGCAACTTAACCATGGCATATTATACGAATTAATTACCGTCCTACCTCCTCCAACCACTCACCCTCTCATGCCTGTAACGGACATATTATTTATCTTCTCGGATTCTCCCTGCCTTCGTGGAACGAGCTCTCTAAACGACGACCCTTGGAACGATCCACCATCCTTCCTCTATTTTTCTGCGTCCACGTCGTAGCCAGCGTGAAATTTTAGTTCAAACGTACCCGGATTTCTACGTAGAACGCGTTCCAAGTCGTGCTTCATAGTCTTTACGAGCTCGCTCGCTGTGAAGTAAAATCATTCATACGTTGTAGATGTACGAGCGAAAGCTCGGAGAATATTCAAGAGCGTTATGAAAGGCCGTGCCAAAGAGGAGGCGTCGCGTCCGAAAGAGTGAAAGATAGGGGTCCTTGAAAACGGACAGCGCTGACCGAAAGTGGCCAGTCTATCTCGCGAGGGTAAATATGACTCTCTCGCGTACGACCCTTACCTGTTTCATCGTCCGATGTCGTATCTGGCTCCGGGGGATACTAAGAAAGATGGAAAGAGATGGAAAGGGTAGAGAGGAGAACGAGAGACGAGACGAGGAAAGAAGGTAGAAAGGATGAGAGACGGAAACGGAAAGGAGAAGCTGAAATACATCAGAATCGCATCCCCACCAGAAATTTTCCTCGAAGAAGGGGAAGTTCCCCTTCTCGCGTTGGCGAGAAGGTAGGAAACGAAGGTGGCTGAAGAGAAGGAGGACGAAGAAGAGGAGGAAAGAGGAGGAAGAGGAGAAAAGGAGGGTAGCTTGCGGGAGAGCCAGAGAGAGAGAGAGAGAGAGAGAGTGAGAGAAAGCGGGGTGTACGGTCGCAGCAGCCCCGCCCGTCATATTCCGCGATAGCCAATCCCGCGAGAGCTTTTTATTAGATCCATAAATCCATCATATCCGCCTCACCCCGTGGCGAGCGGTCTCCAGCACCCATTGGTCGAGCTTATGAGTACGCTCATCGTACGTAGAGCAAACGCAAGGAATGGCTCACTGTGGCTCACTTTCGGTTGGTTCTGCCGCATTGCGGACATTTTCTTTACTCCGCCTCGTTATTAATATTGTATTTTTCGCGAAGCTAGCAAAAAAGAGAGGCGAGGAAGAACGAGCTCTTAAAAGCGCGCTCGCGGAGGTGCTCACGGTCGTATGTACACTCGCGGAGGAGTGGAGTGCCTCTTCGGAGGTGGGCTTCGACGTTAAAATTTTCCCCTAACGGTGGGGATGCTGACTGCGCGCGCACCCGCCACCAATACGAATACCACTATCGCTAGGAGAGAAAGGAGAGTGCCGGGGTAGACCCTGCAGACCACTGTCCACTCTCCTCGACTCGCTCTATCCTCTTCTCTTCGTTTCTCTCTTCGCGCAACCCCAAAACCCGTCGAAGCGTCTTTCGAACTGGCTTAACCGAACACCACCGAACGAACGCGACGTTTCGTTGCTTCTTGCTTTTTCCGAAATACCTCGACATACGTTTCGAAAGAATTTTCATTTTCCGTGCATTCGAATCGCCGTTTTGTCCTCCAAACTTATACGTGCGCTAAGCTCTCTCTCTCTCTCTCTCTTTCTTTCACCCCTCTCTCTCTCTCTCTCTCTCTCTCTCTCTCTCTCTATTCCCGAACGATGATTAAAGAAATTCCGAAGGAAAAGGGTGGGTATCTACCGAGGCGTAAAGGGCCTCGTAAATAGGGAAAAAAAGTTTACTCGTAAACGGTGGAAACATCCGCAACGCGTATTGCGCCGGACATAACGGATATAAAATAGTATCGGGCGTAGGGTATCGTGGCTGTTGTTCCTTTCTCTTCTTTTCCTTCTCTCTCCCTCTCGCGCGTGGCGAAGGGATGGAAAGGAAGTCCGAGGAGAAGGCCGGAGAAGGGGTGGAGAAGAGTAGGGAAGAGAGAAGGGAGGGCGGGGCGGGGGAGGAGGGGGCAAGAAGACTCGAAGACCATCAGACTCCTTGACGGACGCGAGGATCAATATCCTCCGATACCATACTCCGAAAGCTATATACGAACCCATTTCCACCGCCAATAAAACGCCATACCTACGTGTATTGCGCTATACGGGCGATTCTCTTCCTGGCCTCCTATTGGCCGTAAAACACTGCCCGGCTGAAAGGTTGAATTTTATCGCCGGGAAAGAAATATCGATGTAAAGGCGAGAACTCGTCCCGATGCGAAATACGTAGGTACGTATGCTCCTACGATCGAGAAAGAACCCCTCGCATATCGAATCTCTCCTTACTTGACTTATCGCGAAAACGATCGCTACGTAAGTATTTTTCTACTCCCATTTTGTTTTCCGCGCTGCGAATTCGATCTCGGTCGCTTTATGATGGAATCGAGAAAACGAAATCTGCGAAAGGATAGTTCAAAAAGATTGCCTCGGATTCGCATGACTTTTCTACGACGATAATATTGTATAAGATCTATGAAAATCGTCTATAAAAAAAAAAGAAAGCCGAAAATATTGGAAGCTGATCTTCTAAAAAAATATTCCCATCAAGGAGAAGGTACTTTTCAAAAGACTTCGAATTCCGAAGGAGAGCTCCCGAAGCGAAGACCCGAGTACCCGAGAAAGCACGCGTGTACCGCTATACCTACATATGTATGTATTATACCTATATGTACGTAGAGATATAGTATGTATAGAGGTAGGAAAGAACGGAGCATTCCTATTGGAAGACGCTGCTTTCCAATCATAACGGGCTGTGATATGGCCCTCTCTATGATATGATATTATCATAACGCTAGCGCGTTTATTATTGGTCAGCTTCACCCTACTCCGGTTCCTTCGCTCCTTCCTTTCTTCCACCCTCCGAGTTGCGAGCTGCGAGCTGTGCGAGCCTCGCTCCGAAGCTCCACGCGTACGTTCCTCGACTGGCTCGTCGAAGGTGGGGCTCGCAGCCCCGCCGACCGCCCTCCTCTTCCCCTTCGCCACGCCACCCCTCTTCGCCACCCCTTCGCCCCCCGAATTATGAGGATCAATACGCGAGGAAGCTTGCAAGGGCAGTGCCGACGCTACTCACTCCTCGACCTCCTTCGAGGACGGACCTGTCCCTCGACTCTCTTTTTCTCCGATCGTCCGCTTTATTTTATCCCTACCGCTCTATTTTTTTTNNNNTTTTTTTTAATTTCGTTTCATTCACTGCCATCTCGGCGTGTCACTCCTCTCGACAGATTTTATCTATCCGTACAGTTTTATGATTCCGAGCATATTTCATAATTTTTTCAACGTTCCAAAAAGTCGACGACGCTTTCGCGACGTCCTTCGATCTTTGGTATGCACCTTTCCGATAAGAAGGATCGAGGATCCTTCGAATTTGACGCATCTCGTGGAAGAAGCTTTAAAAAGAAAGTTTCGAAAGGAGCGCGCTCTTATCCCACATATATTCCAAGTATCAACTGGTGGAAAACGCGTGAAACGCGATCACCAAGAGAGAGGAGTGAGAGAGAGAGAGAGAGTGAGGGAGAGAGAGAAAGAGAGAGAAAGAGCGTAAGAGGGATAGTGCGAGAGGAAGAGAGGGAGGGAGAGAAGCAAATTCGACGGGGTTTGAAGAAGGAGACAAGCGCATGGGCTCTCATATACGTATGTATGTATGTATACCTATATAGATACGTGTGCATAGCATTATAACGGAACAATCGATATACGCTGTCAGCGGCACACAACTCGAGCACAGCAAGCTCTCGCTCTGCTCTCTCTCTCTCTCTCTCTCTCTCTCTCTTTCTCTCTCTCCCTCTCCCTCCCTCTCTCTCCCTCTCTGTGTTGCGCGAACTAAGCCAACCATCCTCTCTCTTCGTCCCTCGGCAGCACCGTTCAACGACCGCAAACTACCTAGTCCTCCAAAGTCCACGTTTCACTTTGCATAACCTACGAGGCAACCGCAACCTCAAAACCATTTTCCCAGCTCGTCCATGCTCACCGCCTGCCATCGATGATATTTTCTTCTCCGCGACTCGCAATTATCGAAAAGGATTTTGTTACGAGTCTGTCCAGGGTTTCAAATATAGGAGGAAACT
>JAIFRP010004357.1:4188659-4199613 GCA_032403825.1 Odynerus spinipes
CTCTCTCTCTCTCTCTCTCTCTCTTTTCTGTGTCCACCCCCGCATCGACGCTCCCCCGTTCCTCCCCTCCATCACGATTTCTCGATCGGTCTCTCGTTCACCTGTCCATCCACGATGTTCCATCCTTTTTCTTTTTCTCACTCTCTTTCTCTCGCTTTTTGCCTCTCTTTCGGCGTCTTTTCGGGAGTCCCTAATCTTTCGAACTTGAACAAGTTCAAAAGGTCAATGGTTTTAAAAAATGATGGGATCTCTGGATCGTCGCTCTAATGTTATAAACTTTTGCGCGAGCGGGAACGTTTCACCGTTCGAATTAGATACTATCGTTTCAAGATACACTCGAAATTTTACTTCCAATTTGAATCGAAGTATGGTAATAATTTCGTATTTATAAACGATGTGTACCTTTATCGTGCTGGATTTAATATATTTAAGATATCGTTTGCTCCAATTTAGCTTCAAGGAACGCTTCCTAAAACAGCAAAGTTCGGAGGAAGGCTTCTCGAGAAATGAGGCGCGCTTCGTGAGTTCCGCGCGAGTTCGCCGTGAACGACTGCTGCCACCTGTTATCTGAAAATATAAAGCTCGTTTACGATTGGAAGGTAAAAAAGTGGAGTAAGTTTTTTACGCTTAAAAAACACCGACAGATGGCCGTACAACAGCACTTCCTTCGTAGTGTTATATACTGTAGAAGATTTGAATAAAAAAACTAAAATCTTTCTACCACAATATGAGGATCACTTAATAATTTGTTTGATTTTACTTGATCGTCGTAATAAGGGATACGATTGATTGAAGAACGAATTTAAAGAAATATACGTAAATACCACAACCGCACTATTTTTGAGGTTAATCGTGCATCATGTATATGTAACCGAAGAAGAGAAACGTTTCTTTGAATCAGTTTAAATAGTTTTTTATACAAATTATAATGGCAACGCTTTTTAAAGTATTCGGAAATGGCCTGTCTTTACGAACATGCTTGAAGCAGAGGTGAGACAAATTAATGTTGCGGATAAGAGGTTACGTACATAATAATTTTCAAGTATTATGGAATAACCTAATCCATAAATTTACAGTTTGGACATTGTAAAAGTACCTGTTAGAGAGAGGCACTGTAATATACCTAAGAAACGCCATCCAGGTTGGCTACCCAAAGTACAGCGTGTTGTAAGTAATTTAATTAAATCATACCTCGTGTACACTCGTTTACATTATATTTGAAATGAATATTTTCTGTGTAACAGTTATGCGATGAACACCTTACTACAGAAAACAAGCAATTTATTAGAGAGGTTGTGGAATCCAAATATAGTACTCCTCAAACCTCTTCTCCGCTCAAATTGGAACCGATAGAGCCACTCTTAGAATGGAAACAAGGATTACGTAGGACGGGTTTAATAGCAAAAAAAATAGGTATCTACCCGATGTGGTTACAGAATGGAAAGCGAGTAAACTCTACGTTGCTACAGGTAATTAGTTGAAATACTTGTCCGTTATGCGTGATATAGAAGCGTTTGAATTATAATAATTTTACATAGATCGTCGATAATCAAGTAATAAAGTATATACCACCCGAACAATTTCACCCCGTGAAATGCAAAAACCGTTCACCCAAGAAGAGAATGGCATCTCTCGTAGTAGGAGCAGAAAGCACGGATCCGCAAATGGTATTAAATCTACGATGACTCTGTCTTTATTTGCCGCAAATAATACAATATTTAACTTTTCGATATCAACATTCTGCAGTTCAGAAAAGAATATTATAACTTATTCAAAGATTCCGGAGTGATGCCAAAACGCGTGATGATGAGGTTTATCATATCGCCGGAAGCTGCGTTACAACCTGGAACACCTTTATACGCGACTCATTTCAAACCCGGCGATATCATCGACATTCGTGGAAAAACGTAAACTATTGCTTATTTTTACACTACCGACAGGATAAAACGTATATTACTTATAAACGATGTATCATTAGGATAGATCGTGGTTTTCAAGGAGTTATGAAAAGATGGGGTTTCAAAGGAATGCCCGCTACGCATGGTGTAACGAAAACCCATAGAAGGCCGGGAAATATTGGTAGTGGTGGAAAATTGGCTCGTGTGATGCCCGGTACAAAATTGCCTGGTCATATGGGTAATCGATGGCGCGTACACAGAGGCTACAGGGTAAGATTGAACAAGAAATTACATTATTAATGATTTCGATATCGTTTAAAAAAGCAATATTATCGTCGTGTAACGTGGCTTTCCAGATTTTACGGATAAATACAAAATATAATGTAATTTGGGTCATGGGTCACAACATACCTGGAGAAACAAATTCGTATTGCTATTTATACGACACGCTTCTACCACGAAGAAAATCGGACACTCCGCCTCATTTCCCCACGTATCTGCCAGAATTAAACAAAGAGTCGATGCCAGAGGATATGTACGCGGATGATGTACATCCATTTAAAACACCGACGATTAAATTCAGTGAAGAATCATAATTGTATTAAAGTACCAAATAAAGATATAATGTCAAAATAAGTTCTTGTTAACGGCTAAGTTTTTTATGCTACGTATTAGCATTTATCGAGATATGTCGTATAAAATATTACAGTTTATTAAACTCGAGAACGTTAAACTTGAGGCAAAACGCCAGACTGAGGGTTAGAGTTATGCCGGATTCACGCTATACTTTTATTGGTTGCTACCTCCTTACAGAAATATGTCCACAATCATTAATTATGCTAGTAAAGAGTAGTCAATCGATTCATTTATTTAGTAATCAATATCATTATAAATTTAACATGCCTAAAATATACACGAATTGTTTTATAAATGTAACATCGCTAAGCAAGACTCATCCTGAGTTTGAGTGAAGAGCAACATGTTTAAGCAATAAAAAGGTCTCCTCTGCGCCTCCATTTGAGAGAGCAACTAATCAATCTACTAGAATAATTTAAACGCACGATGTATTGCTAGCTGCGTCCGGCTAAGACTCGCTCCGCCAATACCTTTATTATGCGTAATAAAGAAAGGTAACATACACATCAGAAGAATTGGAAGGATAGAACATAAGAACACAGTCGATGCTTGCTTCGTAACAGTTCGTCAGCTCTATAATTCTTCCATTTTAGTTCTCTGTAGCCAGGAAAATCGGCACATTGCCTTGTCTCTTTGAATCCGCAAGAAGTATGACCCTTGGTTCAAATAGTGGCACGATAATAATACCACATCTTGTCAGTGGAGCAGAAAAAAATGGGGGAACAGGAAAGGGAAAGCAGATTTGCTCCACTTTGGAGTTTCTTGGGGGACGGCACGATCGGATAAAAAAGAAAGGAGGCTCTCTCAGAATTTAAAACCTTCACTCGGAATACTCATTGTCTGATCAAATTCAAAAGTTCCATCTCCGACTTGTGGTGCCAAATTCGCATCGTCAGCCTACGTAATCGAAAGAGGATTCGTTAGTGTTGCGTCATGCGAGCGACATAACGAAATAAAATTTACACAAACATGTTGCGATAACGTTTCTTACCTCTCCTGAAAAGTATTGCTCAATAATGTCATAAGCTAATTTATAAATGTCTATATTCTCATGATTCTGTAGCTGCTCGATTTTGTCCAGGCCTAAAAAAGAAGACATTATGCGTTAATATGCACACGTCTATAGAGATACGCTATCGTAAGAACACTCGCACGCACCTGAACATTCCTCTATCATGTTAGCCAAATATTCAACCTGTGAACCTGCAACTTTGAGCATATTATGTATACCATCGAGCACAACTTGTATAACTTGCGTATCTTTACACGAAAGAAGATCGCAGAAAGGTCCAATAACTCCTTCTTGTATAAGTCGAGCAACCTGATCTCTATTACCGCTTATCGTTAAATTACTGATTGCCCATGCTGCTTCTTTTTGCGTCTGGAATTCTCCCTAAAACAATGACATCGAAAGAACAACATTTTTTTGTTCTCAAAAATCTACATTGTTATACGTGCAATACAGGGGGGAAAGGCAAGATTTTTACCTTTGCCAAATTACGAATAATAAGTGGCAACAGCCCAGCATCTATCACGGCCTGAACTTGTGATTGATTACCAGCGGTGATGTTAGAAAGGAACCAAATTGCTTCTTTACAAATCTTCTCTTTTGGATGAGTCAATAAATTCGGGAAATGCGAAAGAGCGTCACAATTCAAAACAACTTGTGTTTGCTCGTCTGTACCAGTTACGATATTACCAACTGCACGTAAAGCTGCTGTCAGTAATTTGACTTCTTTGTGCGAAAGGAGAGGGATAAGACGCGGTACCACGCCACTATCTATTACCATCTGAATTTGTTCGTTACCACCATCGGTAAGATAACTTAATGCCCAAACTGTGTCAATTAAAACCTGAAATATGATTTTTAGTTTTTCAGTTAATGCCGCTTGTATTCGATTGTTTATACCCAATTTCATCGCTTACATTAATATCTGTATGATGAATGAGTACATTTAGTGCAGGTAATATATCCTTTATCGTTGCAGCAGGAGGTGGTGGCTCCTTACTTCTACACAAGTTGACGATCACCCATGTAACGTTACGTAAAAAAGGGAGAGGAATATCTGGCTTAATAAACCTTAACAGCGGCTGTACAACACCAAGATTAATAACGTAGTCTCTAGGTGCTGGACCATCTCCAATAATATTTCCTGAAAATAAAATGTTAACATTTATTGCCGGACCAAACACGAACAAACTTTCCGCAAGAGTGCTCACCTAAAGCCCACACAGCTTGTTCGCAAACATTTTGCTGACTCGAGAGTAACAAATGCAGAAAAAGTGGTACAGCTCCAGCCGCGACTACAGCTTGCGTTTGAGCGGATGTTCCACTGGCTATATTCGTGAGAGCCCATGCTGCCTCGAACTGTAGAGACGGGCTGTGGCATAAAGTAAACGTGTGAGCATAAAAGTAAATTAAGTCGTTTACCTTGGAATTATATTCCCATACCTGTCGTGCTGTTCCAAACAACGAACTAAGATAGGTAGAATACCGCTCTCAATTAATGGATCAATCGGTGGGTTGCGGTCCGAAGATAGTAACTTTCTTGCAGATTGCACAGCTTGTAATTGTTCCACAGGATCTGAACTTTCTGCCTTCAGTACTAATTCTTTTAAGTTGATTTTTGCCAAATTCTTATCATTGTCGTCCTCATCTAATAATGTCGTTAGGTTAATTATATTTCCTTACAAAAAAATATTATAAAAGTTGCATTTAAAAAATCTAAAAAATTGTTTGTTACCAGTAGAAACTACAACAGGCACATTTCTCCTTTTTTGTAAAGTTTCTTCCCGCTTGTTTTTACGCAATTCTACTGTTACTTCATTTCGTCTCCTTCGCATCTCCTATTAACATGCGATATAATAAAATAATCAGTTTTATCGTATTAATGTAAATAAAAAAAGAAACAAAATTATATGCATATAGCTATTTCTAAATTTGTTGTTTTCGCGTGAGAATAAAATAAAAATTTGTACAAGAATGAAATATTGCAAAAGATGCTACCGATATTATAAATACCAGTAAGCGTGACCTTAACGCATAAACAATATTAAATAATTTAATTCCAAACTCCTATAAGCTTGATACTTTATTTCGTATTTCTGCAAAAATAGCAAAACGACTATTTTCAAATTCAATGTTAACATAAATCTAAAAATTCTTGAAATCGGAAAAACGTAAAAATATTCCGGGATTACGTTTGTTTTGAAGCTCGCTAA
This sequence comes from Odynerus spinipes, assembly GCA_032403825.1. Taxonomy (NCBI): domain Eukaryota; kingdom Metazoa; phylum Arthropoda; class Insecta; order Hymenoptera; family Vespidae; genus Odynerus; species Odynerus spinipes. The sequence continues at coordinate 4,194,416 of JAIFRP010004357.1, forward strand.
AGAAGCACGCGAGTGTACGATAAATGACATCATCCTTTCCATTTATCGTCGTTCGCGCATCGTCCACTTCGCATTGAAACACAAAACGCGATAATTTGACTCATTTGTAGAAGTTCTAGAAGCGAAGAAAATGTGGTCTTGGAATTCATAGCACACGGAACCACTAAACGTACTTCAAATGTGCTGTCAGAAGTCACGCCACACGTACGGCGACGATGACTCGATAATATCCATCATCGGGATAAATCATCTGTGTATATCGTACAGATTAAGTAATACTCACATCTTGATCCTTGCCTTTGTTCTTAAAAACACTCATTCGGTTCTTGTTTAGCATTTCGGCCGCCATTTTTCCAATAACCAAATCTCCGTAATCGCGTAGATGGATGTATGCCGGTTACACCAGACTCGTGCAAACCGCAAAAATCTTATATCCGTGTAAGCGTCGAGCGATTTATTTCCACAACTGCATTCCGTCACACGATACCTTTAATATACGTCAGTATGCAATATCATGCATAACACTCCCTCTTGTTAGACCGCCACACGGTGCTCTTGTCGCACGGTCACGTTTTTCAACACGAACGTAAGCGTTCGACCGTTCCGAAAAGAACGATGGAAACTCATGAAAGATGGCGTTTCAATCTAGAGAAATTAGAAGAACGTTGGACGTACATTTCCTCTTTCCGACTGTTTACTACATTCCATTTCAACGATACAGATTTATAGACGCGAAGAAATAACCAATTCGGTCGTCAGTTGAGACAGCATGAATTTTAATCGCCATTGGTCAAATCGAACTACAGGCTTTTTTGTTTCGTGCCAGCACCAATAAGGTTGAACAAAACCATTCTGCTTTCGGCCAATGAGAGAAGGAAGAACCGCGTAACCTTGATGCGTGTAACACAACATAGATAGACCAGTACTTCTCCGTGGCGACGCGTTGACCGCGCGGCAAATTTGAAAACTAAAAGTGTGTACAGGGTGTTCCGTGCAGACATTACGAGTATGTATTAGCTACATTTTGGGACATATACAAGTGTAGATATTGTTACAGTACGTACAATTATTTTTACTTATTATTATATTATAGCAAATGTAACTTATATACGATGTTGCTTCGTTCACTCAAGATAATCGAAATGTATAAATTTAATATCTGATTTAGGCGAGGTTTTGATCTTCTTCTCGCGAATCGTAATGATATTCTTCTTTCGAGATAAATCGAGTACTGCTCCGCAATATGTACGGAGGCTCATATAATAGAAAAATTCGACGGAAGTCAATATCGAGTACCCTAAGAATAATCCGGCGATACCACCAAAGGAGACTACCAAATCCAAATAGCCAAAACGAATTTCTCTACGGAATAACGTTTTAGGCCATATGAAATGAATCAAATTTTTTTCAACCTCATGCGCCATGGTCGTAGTTTGAAACGCTGTAAAATTGCAAGGTAAAACGCAGCCACAATCTAAATCTTTTTTATATGCTTTCGACACGCAAGAATAGTCTGAAAGAGAACATTCTTTTACCCCGTTTTCAATGAGAAACCACGGCAAACAGCGGCACTTTTTAAATATATCGTTCGAGACGCAATTCAGCCGACAATTGTTATACGTCGATTGTTCGCCCTCGTAATAACATTGCCTTTGATAACGCGACAGCATTTTAAGATCCGATGTAGCATAAGTGTAATGTACCTCGAGTCGTACACGTGCAGCTCTGCGAAGTTTCAATACTGGAGAGGCATCGCGCATAGGTCCAACGTCGGAAGGGTTCATTAAATATAATCTGCAAAAAAATATCGATCGAGAGTATTGCAATCGTTATTAATTTATATTACTAAATCAATCGAGTATACGCCACCTAAATGGGTAAATAGCCGACGAAAATATTATTCCCCAAGGATTGTCTTTGATTCCTAAGACTGTAGTAACAATATATTTGCAACAAATTCCAGCAGGAGTGATGACCTTTACGAACTTACTATCGAAAAAAAACAAATACCTGGGTGTTAGATACGGGAGATCCCTGGAAATGATAATTTTATTGCTATGAAATAAAATGAAATTGAGAAAAACAAACTGACAAGATGTTGACTTAAAAAAGATACCTACTCAGGTAAAAACATGGTTAGTACAGCGTCACAGTCGGGCGCCAATCGTGCGAAAATTTCACGGTAGTTTTTCACCGTCTTAGGAATCGTTCCTTCAATCGTATTATTTATTTCTTCACCCCACTGCCAATCGTATATTTTCTCATAAAACTTCTTTTCCAACTACGAGAAATATAATATTAATTACATAGCAATCGGACGCGCAGACGACTTTCAACCTTAAGAAATAATTTAAAGTTACGAAAAGTGTGCTTCGTACATCATTTACACCGGAATAATTTAACTTGTTCCCATCGAAGCACACGAACACTTGCGGAAAAGTTATTTCCACGTCGCTTACTTCGGTGTCCAGTCCAGTTACAGTCGGTTCTTCTTGAAATTTATTCCAAATCGTTATAATCGTAAAGATCGTTGCACCGACCGACGCCATTGTCAAAACGAACCATACACCTCTGAATAGATAACAAAAATGAAAAAATATCATTAAGCATGGGTATGACTTTGTTCGACGATTCGAAACGAATAAAAGTACCTTTCGCATAACGGGCGCGTCGGGTCAGCGAAATAAGGAACACCGTGTAAACTATTTTCCAGAATATATTCCCTCGATCTAGTCTTTAAACTACTCCGGATATTGGAGAGAGGAGGTAAATAATTGTACTTCATATTGCTATTCGACAAACAATTAAACAATTTTCTCTGGAGGAGCCGACGACGAATGGTATCGCGATCTTGCACTCGCGTGACGGACTGTCCTTTATTCATTGAATTTCAGGTAAAAAAAATCGATTTGCTCGTTGAAAGCTGCGTGCGACACGTAAGTGCACGTAACGTGCTTGTCTTGCACAGATTTATCGGGGTTGGATAAAATCGCAAAAAGAGAAAAAAAGAATATGAAATCCAAGGACATTTCGTGATCGTGATTCCAAGCGGAATTGGCAGACGCGAGGAACGCGTCATTGATTTCCGCTTTGGAGGAATTGTCGCTCAAGCACAAATTCTTTTCTAACAGTCGTCCCTCATCATTTCGGGATAGGCCGTCGTGCGTAAAAACACAAACACCTCTCATCTTCCTGCCGGGCGCTTTATTATTTTAGACGACCCCCTTACGACCCACCATCTGCATGCATACCCACGTCATTTCAGCTTTTATACCCGGTAAGCATCCACAAGCACGAAGGATCCGCAAGTTTGTCTCGACGGGTGTATGCCATCCCGAACCCGGCCCGTTCCTTGCCCGATTAAATATCAGGCCCCGGTCCTTTTGTCAAACGGAAGAGATCGCTACGAACGGAAGGAAGAACTTCCGATGACTCTTAAGTGCCGTCGATATTACCATTGTTACTTTTTTTTCTTTTTTTTTTTTAATATCCCGCTAAAGTCGAACGACGACTTTCCATCTTGGCAAATTCGATGGCATTGATGTCACCGTCCGTTTCACGTAGGAGTATCTACTTGGGAATCGCTCGTGCAGCCGAGATATAATCATTCTACGAAATAAAGACCCGGAGAAACGATTTCTTTTGTCAAGCGCGACTTGACGCACGAGCGAGAAAATACTTGGAAGAAGAACCGGCGCTATTCTTGCATCCAGGTGTGAGCCTGTAACGCCAGTGTAAATATACAACACTTACGCCATTCCGACGGAGCGTCTTCGAGAACTATTAACGTATCCCTCTCTTGTTCCTTCTCTCATCCACTTTCGAGTTTCGACCTATTTCTCGGCTACTTGTCCGCGCTTGGGCCCTTTGAGGGGCTAATAAAAAAGGACCACGAGATCGAGACATCGTTCTCGTTTGGGGGAACGAAAAGGATTCTCTTTAAAGCTACGCTTTTATGATCCCTAACATACGAACGCCATTCATTGGCTTTCGATATCCATGGAAAAGCAATAAAAAGAAAGGGAAAGAGCGCGATATTTATTAATCGCGAATTATAACAGGAACGAGCGCTCCTGTAAACTCGTATTCTCGTTAACGATCGATGTCATCTTAAGCTACACAACTCGTATTAATTCGTACGCGCGCTGATTAACTTTTTTATATCATTACGTACACATACGTTTCGGATTAAGAAACCCGTCTTCGTAGCCGCGACTCGACTCGCGTTTATCACGATCGGAAGCTGAAAAGTCAAGTTGTTCGCCACGAGTTTAAAGCGCGTCGGAGAGTCGGAGTCGGCACCCAGTTGAGTAATAAACGTATCGAGATACTCGTGGAACGCAGTATTTAATTATTACCGCTGCGATGGAGATTTCGCGCGATACGAAATGCCGAAAAATTTTATAACGAGTACGTTCACTATTTTTTCTTCAAAAATACGAACGGACGAAAACGCGGTAACACGAAAAGGGGAGATAAGAAGCGGTCGTAAAAGAAATTCGAAGAAACACGGGGCTTTCGAATGATTTTAAGCTGGAAAGCCCGTGACCTTTGTTTTTGGAAGTAAAAACAGATAACTAGGGTTATTCCCGTCGAAGGAATAACCAAGAATCGAACGTTCCGCTATCGATATCCTTTTTTATCTCACGCATCATCGCCACGAACGGCGAGAACGAAACAATCCCGATGGATTGGGACTTTCACGACGATCGAATTATTTACATGACTCAACGTTCGTACGATTTACGTATCGACAAGATTTCCTCGACGTTTCTGCGCGCAGATATGATATTATAAAATGGTACGACCTAAAATTCTTCGCGAACATTAGAAACGAGCGGAGATAAGCAGCTTGCCACAACGATTCTCGTATCGACGTTAACTTGGCCAGTTTCTTAGTAAACAGTAAGTAACAGTCTTTGAACTGAACGGAAGAGCATCGAAATCTTTGCCCGCAAAAGTGTCTCCTTTGCGATCGGTTCGCTCTTCGTCCGGATCGATCTCGCTCCGAAATACGTTCCGATCATGGGACTTTCTCGTAAGATGATCGCATGGCACGCGTCGAGAATCAATCGCAACAATGTCCAGTTGTTAGAAAAAATAAGAATGTTACCAAGAAGCGCTATCCGCTTCGACGTTTCTCGCCGCGTTACGATAGCGTAGGACGTACCGGAGAGATGATGAATTGCGTTTGTCTC
>JAIFRP010004357.1:4199623-4221312 GCA_032403825.1 Odynerus spinipes
TCTCTCTCTCTCTCTCTCTCTCTCGTAAATCCTTTGAAAGCGTGTCTACGCGTACGTGTGTGTGGAAGAAAATACACGGGAAAGAAGAAACGCGTTCGTCGAGACTTTTCGCGCGCGCGCGCGCGCGCGTGTGTGTGTGTGTGAACGAGCGCGCGCGCTCCCGATGCGAGGGAGTCTCGAAGGCGGTCTTTAGTCGGTCTTTAGTTTCGAGTAAGCATTCGTTCGTAAGAGAGGATTCATCGTCCCCTCGCACGCGCTCGCACTCACACCCTCTCTCTCGTTCTTCTTCTTCCGGCTTAATCGTCCTCCACCAAGCCGGCGATTAGTTTCTTCTCGTCCTTCCTCTCGAGCGTCCTCGAACTTCCGTTCGCCAGTGAGCAGCCACATCGTCGTTTTGCTTACACCGCGAGAGTACTTTCAGTGTCTTCTTAAAAAACGAATTTCACCCTCTTCGTATCTGTTGCAATCGTGGCTGGTTCATGCCCGCGGTTAAAAAATTTCGTGCATTCGTCGTGCGGCGCTTAAATTTCTCCGATTATGACGAATCTCGATCGGGCCCATGGATATAGGGAGAAGCGATAGTTCGAAGGGCGAGAAAGTGCCGGATAAATCGTGACGCCGATGATTTTCGCGATGGCAATGACGACGTTAACGCGTCGATGATAATTGCCAGCGGAGAAGTGCAAAGTGCAGCGAACGAGAGCAGAAAAATATTTTTCTTTTGTATTATTTTTTTGTTTCTTTCCATCCTCTCTTCCACTTCTTTTTCGTCTTCTTCTTCTTCATCTCCTCCTTCGCTATGGATCGACGTAGAACTCCACGAAGAAGAGGCATCTCTTCCTTAGAAGGTAAGACGCGACTCGAAATGTTTCGATCGATCGATATTAATTACAATACTTATAACCGAAGGAGGTCCGTTTCCACCGTCGCGATATTTTCATCGAGTCTTGGTGGTCCGTCTTATAAATGTGTTCCATTGATGAAGGAAGGGCGATCGTATCTCGAGTAGCTACTGAATACCTTTTTTATCGGAATATTGCGAGTCTGGAACGATAGCGGCGATCATCCTATTCGGGCGGTCCGAAATAATGATCGCGCGCGCGATAAATCAAAATCAGCAGTCGTAACGGTATAAGAAATCTCGCGACTATTATATTTTCACTCGAAATGAGTCAGACTCATTTTAACTAGCTTTGGAGCAAAGACACGTTTCTCGAGGGAAAAGAGATCAAAAGGACCCTGTTTTTGTGTCTTTCGGAGTTATCTTCAATATCGACATATCCGACCTTCCGATAAGAGTGACCCGTAACGATAACCACACGCGCTACATCGACATTCACGAACGTACTCTCTCGAGGGAAAAACTCGATGACGTTTAACGCGAAATGCTCGATTTGTTGGCATACCTCCGCTGTAAAATATAATCATTATTTAAACAAAAAGCAATGTTTTTCTATGTACGTTTATCGAAACTACCGAGAGCAAGAGCGTCTATACGCATAATGGACTTTAATACGATTAGTTTAATGGGACGCAAAGTATGTATAACGAAGGACGGCTTATTGTTACGGCCCAAAGATAAGTTTCGTGTTCCATCGTTAAGTATTCAACGTCGTCGTCGTCGTCGTGGTCGTCGTCGTTGGAGCCTTTAAACAATATAATCCTTTATCGGCTTAGTAAATCGTGAGAATAGTTTTATGCTAAAGAAAATGCATGCATAATTTGCGGCGTATGCCGATGCGTCTTATAATAATCGGTCCGTTATAAGGGTAACGTCCGACTCCTCGTATTTGACTTTATTACGAGGAACGTTTTTGCCGGGCACACGGCACAGTCTCGGTCTTCATAACGGCGTTAATCGTCGGACATCTTCCGCCCTTTTGCGCGGTCAGTTAGCTCGCGAATCTCGCACGCTTTCGGCAGAAAGAGGCGCACAGTGGGCAGCAAACGCATATAATGCCCCTATTGTAGCCTCTCTGGCCTAAACCTTGCTTTCGTAAATAAACTCCCGGGTGCACGTGGTCGATTCGACTGCCCTTCAAAGTTGCTAAATCGATTATAAATGCCGGGCTTTAAGATAACACCGCGAATATTTCACCGCGAGAACGTTCCTGATCGAAAAATGTATCCTCCTGTCTTTTCGGAGAAACGTAAAACAAACCGTCGTCAAAACGTAGCGCGTCTTGACGTATACAATGGAAACAGTGCCTACGTCGGGTACGCGTACGCGCGTACATATGCGCGTAGGAGAACCTTGGATCGCGCGGGGCTTCTATAAAAATCTCCGAAAGGACGGATCTCGAGAAGAATGCGTCGACGTTCGCTATCGTGGGTCACTCGACCGTCCAATGACGGTAGCGTGTTGCGCGTACGCGATGGCAAAGGGCATAGGTCATCAATGATGTAGGTAATAAAGTAGTTTAAATGTTAACGAGAGCCGGTGCTTCTCTCGGCTGTCACCGACGTGCTACGCGAGAGGGACAGCATGATCGATTAGAACCGACACTTCGCGACTTCGAATTGAGCCGATGCACAATGCGTTCTTGCACACGCCTGACCTTCATTCGTTCAGATTAGAGATTAGCGATAAGGGGTCTTCTCGATGACTCGCATTTCACGATGAAATTTTTACCATCCGTCAAACAAAACATCCTACGTAGATGTATCTCGGAATCGTGGATATCTCGAAATATTCCCCTCCTATCGGTCAACGACTGATCGTTCCGGAGAAATTTGTAACGCACTCGAGATATCCAAAATGTCGCAGCCCGAAAAAAGCACGTACCCTCTGACCTTGAAGACCATTTTTTCTCCGTGACTATCTCCCCCCCCCTACGATTCGTTCCCGCAACCCATTTGATCCCGAGGACACCCCCGGCCGTGTCGATTCGGGAATGGTGTCCGATCTCTTGGAAAAGAGCCCGAAACCGCGGAGCACTACGGAGATGCTTTGTAAGGCAAGGAATACGGGACGATAATAGGTACTCATAGCGAGACTCGTTGTCGGGGAGCGCTGACCGCAGAGATAACGCTTTGACCCGTTACAAGCTCGAAGCACCAAATGAATGCCTTCACTGTATCTATCTTCTCGGGCCCAATCCAAATATGCAGCCCTTTTTCCTTTCCTCGATGCCCTTTACCGATCCTTCGTCTCCGTCTTCGCGAATTCACTGGCTATTGGAACGGGTCGCTCGCTAGGAGCTTGCACGCTGGAGCCGTCTGTCTTTCAAACGAGCTGCCGATCCTTTCGTTAGACCTGGAGCCTCCGAACGAAACCTCTCTACCTCGGGTAGGTTGTTTTACCAAGGCTCGCCCTGCACAGTAAATTTTAAGTACGGAAAGACGATGCTTCGATTTAACGAAAGACTACTCGAGCACGGAAGATCGTACGTTCGCTCGTACTCTCTAAGAAAGAGGTAACTGTTCTAGAATCGTCAGCGGGAACATCGTCGACGAGTCAGTGGCAATCGGAAGCGATAGTGGAGACCCCGACAACCGATGGGAATATCGTAATCAGAGGATGCAAAGATCGGCCTACCATCTGTGGAAAGGAGGCTGCCTGCCGCAGCTTCAAAGACAACACTTCCAAATGCGTTTGTCCCCACGACTCTTCCCCACCTACGTCCGACCTCAAATGCCCGAATCGTCTAACCGGTAAGCGCGCCAAATGTTCCCGATAACTTTGGATTCGTGGAAAGATCTCTTTTCGTATATACAACTGGGTATTTGTTTCTCTCTCTTCCAGTCCCTCTCACTCCACGACCCATACACAACATAATACCACCGAGTGGCAATGGCACGAACAGCACCACCGCTCTTCCGGGAGCAGAACAGGTATTTTCACTTGGATAATTCTTCCAAAGGAACCTTGATCCGTAATGAATATCTTTACCTTTAACTGCACGCGTAATCGATAGTATTACGACGTTATGCTACAGGTGGAACGTTCAAGACACAAAGTACCTGAAATAGTTGGAATTGCGCTAGCTTTCATCGCTGTGCTAGTTATCCTATTGAGTATAGTCTATTGCGTGAGGAGACGAAGCTACGGTGTAAAGTCGCAGAGGAATTCGTTGGACGTAAGAAAAATGATATCCCCTCGTAGCGAAGACACCTCGTCGCGTCTCGTACGTACATACATATCTCACGCTCTTCTTCTTTCAGGCGACTCCGATGAACCTAAAAAAGGGATTACTGTTAGCGAATAAGTACACGCCTAATCCTCAGTACTTCGCGTGCAGCTCGCCGGAGGTACCGATCTTGCAACGCGAGAATCTTGTTTTCCTTCACGATATCGGCGAAGGTTGCTTCGGAAAGGTTTACAAAGGTTCGTACGCCTGAAGTATCCGACGGTAGGTAGGCTCGCTATCCTCGCGAGACTCGCGCACATAAACTACATTTTCTTTCTTACTTTTATAGGAGAATTACAGAATGAGGAGTCGAAAGAAATTGTCGCGATAAAGGTATTGAAGGATACCGTCTCTAGGGAAGCCGAAGAAGACTTCATGCGAGAGGTGGACATTATGTCCACCTTCAAGCATAGAAATATTTTGTCTTTGAAGGGTGTCGTTCTTCGAGACGACGGGAATAGTCCATGGATGGTCTTCGAATATATGCCTTACGGTGATCTCGCCGAAGTCTTAAGGTCTAACTCGCGGCAACTGCGGTCACCGAAACCTGGATTGGAACCCTTAACGAAGGTCGCTATTTCAACGTCTCATCTTCGTTTATATAAACGTAGGTAACTATACATAGGTAGACTGACCGAACGATATCTTCCCACTAGGATTCTTTACACTGGATATCTATCCAAATAGCTGCCGGTATGACGTATCTATCGGCACAGAGATTCGTTCATCGTGATTTGGCCTGTCGTAATTGTCTCGTTGGTTCCGGACTCGTCGTGAAGATCGCGGACTTTGGCATGTCGAGGGACATCTATACCTGCGATTATTACAAAGTACGCGTAGCGAGAAGATCGAATGTGATAAATTCGAATATATCGATATTAATAACGATTTACTAATCCAGATCGGTGGCTCGAGACTCCTGCCAGTCCGATGGATGTCACCGGAGAGCGTGATGTACGGTAGATTCACGTTAGAAAGCGACGTTTGGAGTTTCGGGGTTGTTCTCTGGGAGGTCTACTCTTTCGGCAAGCAACCCTATTACGGTCACAGTAACGATGAGGTAAGATCGAAGGATCGTCTTCTCGTATAACCAAACGGAAAGCGTGTTGCTTCATCAAGAAACTTTTCACGTAGGTGGTAAAGCTGATCCTCCACGGAATTATGCTGATCCCACCGGACGAATGCCCACCGTTCATCTGCCAGATAATGCGTGAGTGTTGGAAGACGGAGCCGAGAGATCGTATAAAGTTCCCTGACATACTCGAGAGACTGGAGAAAGCCCAAGGAAAATTGAATCGACAGGGAACGTTACCGAGACCGCCTCAAGGACCGGTCACCATCCGTACTCCAGACGTTCTGGATCCAGATGGTTACTTGTTACCCGCGCCAACGACGCCTCGTGAATACTTACAAACTCTACCAGCCTTGTCCGATTAGCGAGACTTTCGTCGACGCGTCTGTAGATTTTTTTTTTTTTACCCATGTGATCTTTCTATCCAATCTTGATTGTCTTTTAAGTCTGATACACGAATAATTACGGTCGACGTTAAGACGATCCTACGTGCTTGGAACGATGACCGAGACAATACGAATTTAACATACGAGCACGTTAATGATATCAGGGAATTTACGAAGGTTTGGACCATCGATCCTTCAATGTCCACGAGATAGTATTATTCCTACCCTTAGAATAAGTTTACTGAAACGAACGTTGTCACACGTACGCGACGAATGTATAATATTTCGATAATTTATTGAATCCTTGACGCAAAGTCGACTGACTGCATGAGAGTACAATAAACGTAAACGGTAGTTTGCGTACGTATATCTTGTCGGGTACGCTTCATGCTCCAGTTTGTACTTTATATCTTTTGTAAGATAATATACATAGGAATGTACACAAAATTTGTACGAATAATAACGCTTTCTCCGTGTGTCGTATCCGATAATTCTTACTCGTACGATGTAAATCAATGTATAAAAAAAGAAAAAAAGCGAATAAATTTCTACTCAAGGAAACTACATAGCGCCTTCGTTTACCATTAAAACGTCCTACCGTAATCCGAGATTTCATCGATTCGACGTTCCGGAGCATCGAGAAAATTATTGTTGCCGTGATACGATAGTGTTTTGTTCCAGAGGTAATCGCATTCGAGAAAGCGTAGAATCATTCTCCGAATTGTGTCTTCGATCCAGTGTAAAGCATTCCAATTTCTCAGCAGCCAAAGCATGTACGACGATCGTATGATCCTTTCGATGAGATTTCCCCAAAAACTTTGGAGGATCGTGAACGCTTGCAAAAGCGGTGCGATCCGATGGAACGCCGACGGTTCCACGATTTTGCTCGATTACAAGAAATTTCAAGAGGAGTACCTTGACGGGGAGAAATTCATTTTCAAAACGAGGAACATCACGAGCTTCATCAGACAACTGAATCTTTATGGTTTTCGTAAGGTGACGTCCCATAATCGAGATCCTCTCTGCAATTCGCACAATCCCAACGTTCACGAGTTTTTGCACGATCACTTTCGTGCCGGTCGGATCGATCTTCTCTCCAGGGTCTGCCGAAAAGCTGTAGGAAGAAACAAATATTGTCAACGGGTCGGATCGCAAAAAAACATGACTACGGTACAGGACTCTCCGGAAAAAGAAGTTCGTTCCACGTCGCGCTTAAAAATGTGTCAGGTAAGAATATTTTGACCTTATGTGGTTAGTCGTTCGCTCTTACGTAAAATTCTTTCTTTTCTAATGGCACAGCTCGCCTTGACCGAAGCTTTGGAGCAAATACGCCGCGAGTGTCAGAGAAAGTATTGGAACGCGTCTAAAAATGAATCATCCTCGTCTTCCTCTTCTTCGAGGCAAGGTACAGCTTTGTTAAAAAATGATGTTACAAAATTCTGTTACTCGACTCTTTTGCTTACATGAAGTTACAATTTCAGGGCTGTTAGATATGGAGCTTTTCTCTGTTCCACAATATGATCTTTCTCCAGAACACACGATGAAAAATGGCGTACGTTTTTGTTCGAAACAGATTCGTAGCCCGATTAATACCGATGATCCGAGTCCTTGGTTCATTTCTAACGCGCATAATCCTGCACTTTACGTACCCTTGTGTAATACTAAATAAACCTTAGATAAATCTTAACGTGTAATATTCCATCTTTTTACGTAAAAAAAATTCGTCTAATATTTTGAAAATACCTGTATAAAGTATCGTAGATTCTATAATTTCTTTGTAAAAGTATTAGCTTATAACTAAAAAATAAAACAACATTTTTTATGAGGAATATTAACAAATATTCAATACAAAAGAATTATATTCATATGCAAAAACTAAATTATGTATTTTCGTTAGTACTCGGTTGCGATTGTTGATTTGTAACTCGTTTATTTTGTTCCTGTTGATGTCTCTGTAAAAAGCTTTTGAAAGATTCAGCTTCCTTCTTTTCTTCGACCTCTTCCTCATAGGTATTTTCCGTTCCTTCCTCGTCCTCGCTCGATTCATCTCCAGCGTGTTTCAAATATATATCCGAAATTTCCCGTCCGCTATTTACAGTCGTTACGAAAGGTAAGGTCTCCCCTACGGCACTTTCCATAGCAGTTTCTAATTGTTCTTTCTCAACCTTTTTCCTCTCGGCATCCCGCTGTTGCTTCATCTTCTCCCAACTTTGCTTATATTCGCTTGCATAAAACAATTCTTTGTTAATTCCCTTGTTTATTAACTAAAGTCTCTACGATGATATATAAACATACCTTTCATATTCTTTGACCGCATCTTCCACAAGTTCAAAAAATTTAGTAATTCCAGCTCCGGTAACAGCAGAAACGCCACAACTTCGTAGATGGCAATAAAATTCATCCAATGTAAGGGCCATGCTTCTTGTTAGATTGCTGATATAAGTAGTTTCCAAATCCAAAGCTTCCTGAAACGCTTCAAAATCATGCATCCAATCCACTGCGTAACTGTGGTCGACGATGTCGATCTGAAAATTTATTATAATAGTTAGTATAATGCGACGTATTAATATGGGTTACATAATTACCTCTTACCTTGTTCATAGCAACAATAAATGGTAATTTTGTTTTGTAAAGTATAGAACATGCATATAGCATATTTGACATAAATGTAACAGGGTTGACACTACGGACTGTATCTAGCACATATACAACGATTGTTGGAAACTGAGATGCCAATGCTTCCGTTATAATTCTTCCACTTGCCGACCATGTAAATACTTCTATTTGTCCTGGGGTATCCAAAATTACATACTGGTGTTCCTGCCCTGCTTTGTCGATAAGTTCTATAACTTGATCAAATTTTGTGGAAAACAGATTTAATGTTGTAACTATACCACCATTTGGACCCAAACTATATTGCTTCATGACTTCTTTATAATTGACGGTATCCCTTATATCTGAAGCACATCCATGTTATAATTCATAAATTTAAAAGGAAATATACTAAATGATCAAAGTAATTGTAATTAAAACTTACCTATATTAGTAGGATAAGGTACTTCTTTACAAGCTGGATCCAAATTAATTACATATGGTTTTCCTGTACTATACAAAGTAGAAACAATTCTTTGTACAAATGTTGTTTTACCAGAGCCGGCCATTCCAAGTACAATGATACAGGTTGGTTTTTTTTGTTGCGCATCTGCATCTTGTGTTTGGATTTCTTGCAAGTTCAAATTTTCTTGAGATTGCGACATTTAGAAACCTGCATATGTATGTTTTAATGAAAATAGATTATACGTTAGAAAATCAAAATATATAAAAATGTATACAATGGTAAATACCTTTACCCAACTTAACCTAGAAAAGACAAAAACTGCAAGTTCTATCCTATAAGTATATAATGACAGTCGTTTAAATAGAATGCTTTTACTGCAGTTTTTAATTCCACATCTTATAAATATAAAATGAGAAATCTATAAAGTAATAAAATGTTCACACTTTGAAATATAACGAATCTAGATCGAGCTTATCCGCTTGTGCCTCTGCTATCGACCGATCGTCGATGTTGGTTACCATCGATTGGTATGAAAAGAAGAAACATTATCAAAAACACCGAGTCAAAAATAATTACCGAAAGCGTGCATATCAATCTTTTTCATATTTTAACTATTACAAATTAAGTTTTTAACTAAATCAAACTACTTGACAATATTTTCAAGAGAATGTTTTTCGAATGTACGAACATATTATCTTTATACATCATACCATGAAAACACAATTGTATAGGATATTATACGTTAGGATAATTGCATCCAATATAGAGCAGATGTATAAAACATAATTAAATGACTTATAAATGTATTTACTAATTTTAATACAAAAACATTTAATAACGCATTAACAGTACATCACAGTTTCTGAAAACACAAACATGTAATAAAATATAATCCAATAATTGAAACAACCATGCATACAACAATAGTAAATAAACAAAAGAATATATATTTTTTATAAGTATCAGGTTTCAAAAAATAGTTTTAAAGTGCTTTAAAAAGATCATCGTTATCTACTGTATATATATGACCTTCACCGACTAAGAAATTGAGTATATCATCAACCTGAGGTAAAATGTTGGGTGGTACGCGCCTCTTAATCTCATTTCTTTCGATTGCATTGTCATTGTCAGGTGCAGTTTGAATTATTTTAAATACTGTAGACTGTTCTTCACTCATGCCAAAGGAATCAGTAAATACTGTACGAGCATCTACAGAAAGAGGTTCTTCAGTTCCTTCTTTATGTGCTTTTTCTGCACTTAATTTTACATGTATGACTTCTAACAAATGAGTAGTTAATTCATTGAGATCTTTGAGGGGAAATATACGCAATACCAAAATTACCCTCTTTCCCTCTTGTATACGAAGAGAACCGTATACTCTGACATAACTATTTATTTTCAATGCTGAATCTGCTGTGGTCGAATTTTTTACTTGCCATTGAAAACCTGTAATTGTATCTATAACATTCAGGTATATATATACCTGCTTTCTATTCATATGTAAACGTACAAAATACAGCTTTTATTCCTACCTGTGTCATCTTCAAATTCATATGTAATATTTTTTGCACTTTCCTCCATTTTACGCAGTATACCAACAAACGTCATTATATGTACTGGCATTCCCCATATTTTTATTTCACCCGAAGAACGTGTGATATCAGAAATTGTTACAGGAACAATGTTATCTGGGTCCGTCGGTTTTGTTGTTTGCCGAGAAACCGATGCACTACAATTTAGAACTCCACGATCGAAAGTATCTGTACTCGTATTCATGTTGATAATAATTTTAATATTTACATACAATATTCTTCTAAAACGTTTATTTATCTAAACAGCTTTATGGGTCACGCCGATTTTCTTTGTGACAAAAGACAGAAATCTTTGTTCTACATTCCCGCCAAACGTTGAAACATAAGAGTAGCGTAGCTCTCTGTCGGTATCTTTGATAATAAGTTGACTAAAATGGAATACGCGTGCGCGAACTTGCTCAGTGACGCCATCTGATCTTCTTTCTTTTTTTTTCATTCTTTGTCTACTGTCCGTAAACAAAAAGAATATCGACGGTTGGGCCAGAGGCAAGGAGACGCTTAACCACGCTTAACTTTCTTTCGCGTAACGCATTGACGTTGACGTAAAATGATGTGATTAATTTATTATAAATGCATCTCGTATTTTGAGAGAATTTTCATAGATAACATTAAATGTTATATATTTTAATAATATTACTATATTAAATAATAAAACATATATACGCTACGTTTAAAAAAACAATCCTAATTATAAAACATCAAATAGTACTTATTCGTTATTGAGATGGCTCTATTAACAATTTATTCTGTCCTATATTTAAAATGCGTAACTTCAATGTGAAAAACAGTTGAAATTCAAATCAGTTTATTTTGAATACTATGTTAATAGATGCAGTGTCTTAAAAAGTAAAAATCAATTAAATATATACAGTGAATAATACAAAGTAAAATTTAATTAAAACAATAAATAAGATTCGTTCAATTTTGTTTTTTATTTAATTTTTGACAAGCTGTAATAGTTTATTTGTGTTTTCTAGCAGCTAACTTACCAGAAGTGGTAACAATATAACCTCAAAATCATGACAACTGCGTTTCACGACTACGAAAGTGTGATATTCATTTTATAATGGCTAAGATTCTAACAAGATCATTACAAACCGGTCGCTACTTAACTTATAGGTCATTACCTGTATGTCAATGTTCAAAGTAAGCAAAACGATATTATTTAGCAAAACAGATATAAACAATGTAGCATGAGACAGTAATACATAGTATTTGTTTATATGCAAAACTTGATTAATTTAATATAATTTTGTTATGCTTCACATTTTACAGGATTTTAAATAAAAATGTTATGCACTTGCATACAGATTTACGGTCTTTTAAAACAAAGCAGCATATTCTTTCCAATGAACACAATTGTAATATTACGCAACTTCAAAAGCGTAGTATGTTTATTCAAACCCAGGATACTCCTAATCCAAATAGTTTAAAATTTCTTCCTGGTGTCAAAGTATTAGAGGGAGGTGGAACCAAAGACTTCCCAAATGTTAAGGATGCTTACTGTTCGCCTCTTGCAAAAATGCTATTTCGAATTGAAGGAGTTAAATCTGTATTTTTTGGACCAGATTTTATTACAATAACAAAAACAGACGAAGATATGGAATGGGGTGTCTTAAAACCAGAAATATTTGCAACTATTATGGATTTCTTTGCAAGTGGTTTACCAGTTTTAAACGAGTCACAACCTTCAGCAGACACACGTATGAAACATATCAAGGCTTATTAAAAATTATTTTTATAACAAGAACTTCTATTACAATAGAATTTTTTATCTTGTAGAAATTAATGAAGACGACGACGAAATAGTCCAAATGATAAAAGAACTCTTAGATACACGAATACGTCCAACGGTACAAGAAGACGGCGGTGACATCGTTTTTATGGTACACAAAATCTTTAACATATGCGTTAACATACCATTTTACGGATAACTAAGTTTATGTAATTATAGGGCTTTGAAGAAGGTATTGTAAAATTGAAGATGCAGGGTTCTTGCACAAGTTGTCCTAGCTCTGTTGTAACATTAAGAAATGGAGTTCAAAACATGATGCAATTTTATATACCAGAGGTACTGGGTGTTATACAAGTTGAAGATGAAATTGATAAAGTTGCTAAACAGGAATTTGAAAAACTTGAAAATAAAATAAAAACTCAGTCGAATAGTAGTGACCAAAAATAGATGATACTTCACATTTTACATAAATACATATTTGTGATATCATCTGTACTGTAATTATAGCAAAAGTACTATGTACTTTATCGTTAACAAATAAATATTTAAAAAAAGAACACCAAAGGATGTTTACTTTTTTTTTATTTTTCTACTTTTCTTACAAAGTATTTTAGCGGCTAGATACAGAGACTTGCCAAACGCGGATAGTATTGTCAGAGTATCCAGCAAACAAAGTCTGTCCATCTGTGGACCAAGCAAGAGACAAACACTGGGGTGGCTCTGCTTTACTGGTTGCAGATACAACTTCTGGTTTTAATTCCTCGACCATTTCCTTGGTTTCAAGATCCCAAATCTTAATCCATGGTCCAAATGCGGCACAAAGCCAGTAGCGATTAGGACTGAAGCAAAGTGCAGTAATAATATCATTATGATCAAGCGTATGAAGATGTTTGCCATCATTCAAGTCCCACAACATGGCTTTGCAGTCCTAAAAACATAAAAATTATGATTAAAGAAGGCTACTAATATCGACAGAACGTAGAATTTATTCTAATCTATGCCTAGTAGTTCAATACCTTGCCACCGGATGCACATAACGAACCATCTGGAGACACGGTAACTGTATTAAGGTATCCCGAATGTCCATTGTGATTGATCTTTAGTCTGCAGTTTGTCAGATTCCATACCTATGCAAAATTTCTTATTAAGTAAGACAAACATTTTTACAATTTTTATATAAATGCATTAGAAAATCTAAGGTCAGTCCCATATCCGCTATCACTCACAGCTATCATGGTATGTAAAATTTTGCATCATTTTGAATATATTTAGAATACTTTATTTTTAAACGAATTTATATAAAACAACAAGTTAACATACCTTAACAATACAATCCCAGCCTGCAGAAACAATAATAGGATTGGAATGGTTTGGAGAGAAGCGCACACAGCTGACCCAATCCGTATGTCCCTCATCTTGTATGGTGTATTTGCATTCTGCCAATGTGTTCCACAACTTGATAGTCTTGTCACGGGAGCCAGACACGATTTGCCGATTGTCTACAGAGAAGGCGACGCTCAGGACATCCTAATAACAAAAATAGAATTTTCCGCTCGCATAATTATATTTTAACTTTAACTTAACCCTATGAACGGCATAATAAACTGGCCAATACTTACAATATCGTAGGTTTAATGAATGCCCACCTCTTCTATTTATTTAGATAAAAAAAAATATATAAAAAAAAGCTTCAGTACATTCCAATTCGAGATACCGCCAGTTTACCGGACACAGATTAGTAAAGTCACACCTTGGTATGATCTTCGAATCTCCGCGTTGTTCGACCAGCAGCCAAGTCCCAAAGACGAAGAGTTTTGTCCCACGAACCAGATAGCGCATAGTTTCCATCAGAAGATAGAACAACGTCGCTGATGAAATGTGAGTGTCCATAAAGACGTTTTTGAGGAATACCATAGTTAGCATCGTCGCGGGTCAATTTCCATACGATTAAAGTTTTGTCTGAAAATGTAATTTAAGAACTAACAAATTTATTTCTTATGAGACGTAAAAGTCGCTACGAGTATATCTAACGCATGTTATGCATATATGAAATGCCGATCGGCCATTACTCTTTCCGATATAGACATGCCGCCTAACAGATAGACACTACATGATAAAATATGCAAACTTCAAATATCTTATGAGAAAAGAGAATAATATCATATTTTAGATAAGATAAATTAACGCATTTTAAGAATTTTTCATCCAAAGAACGAAAATTAGTACACTGTACTTCGATCAACAAATCTAACAGATGATACTTGCCACGTGAGGACGATAAAATCATATCCGGATATTTCGGATTTGTCGCAATTTGGGTAACCCAGCCATTGTGTCCCCGAAGTGTTCCCCTCAGCTGTAAAGTTTCAGTCATCTTGAAAGCGCCTCAAATTTCTTAAACCAAGGATGTATTTGGATTACTTCGACCATCCGCCCTCAGCAAAGCGTTGAATGAAAAAGGATAGTTGAAAACACGCAGCACTCCTACGTTCGAGCATTATATATGAATATATAGAACAGCAGGCGTACTTTTTTTTACAGCGTTTGATAGGTGGCATTGTAGACTGTACGAACTATTTTGCTAATACTTGTGGAATTTATTTAAAGATATAAAATATTGTAATTGAGATAATCATATAAATGGTTATTTGATTATTAATCGTTAGATATGATAAAAATAAATTATCAATTTCGCAATGGCGCGAAGTTTGAATGTGTTACACGCTTTAAGTATAAAATTGGTTGAATAATACAACTGTCGGTAAATAGTCACAAATAAAACACATAAGATATCAAAGTATTAAGCAGATGAACGTGATTTTTAAGTTCTTTCAATAAGACATTTTGCCATTTTGAGATATTAACAATGTATCTCGATGATGTTTGCCTTACTGACTTGTTTGTACTCTATGATAGAAAACTGATGAAGTACGATTGGTGCCCGAGTCGCGTGGGTGGATCTTGCAAGCGTTTTAAAGGTATGCGTGCTGAAAGGGGATAAAGAAAGTAATAAAAGTAGGGTCATTGAAAGCAGTGGACGGATTTTAAAAATAACATTCACTTATGAGCATTTGACAAGTTAAGATGAGGTGGTTCGCGTTGATATGCATCGTTTTATATTTCTCGGCAGTAAATGGTTTCAATTTGGAGGCACGAATACCTGTTATTAAAAGAGGATTAAATGGTTCCTACTTCGGTTATTCTGTGGCCGAACATCAAGAAATTATTGAGGATGGTACTGGAAAAGCTAAAAGTTGGTAGGTTTAACAACTTTATTTGCAACTGAATTACATTCAACCACGAATAGTTTTATGTCATCCTCGTTCTCTCACTTCTCCTGAGAAACTAGATAAGAAGTGTGATAAGACGAAACGTAAACACGTTGTTAACAACTATTTTTTTTTTCACCTAATAAAATTAATACACCTTTGCAACATACCTTGATATTACTGCTAATTGTAAACTAAATATAAATGTTTTTTATTTTTTTCATATATGATACTAATCACAAATTATTGACAGTTTATTATAATTTGTATTTTATAGGATGTTAATTGGTGCTCCATTAGATCAGAACATACAACCAGGAACAAATAGATCAGGTGCATTATGGCAATGTCCATTAACTACGTACACAAGGGATTGTGTTCAAGTTATTACAGATGGCCGATTAAGTATGTTTTATTTTTTCTGTGTATCTTATAATTGACTAGCAGTAATTTCATTTCATGTAGTAACTTCATTTATCATTGGTGATGGAAACTTCAAATCTATGGCATATTACAGTAGCAAAATTATATATAATAATTCATGTACCACTTGAAACATAATAATAGCTAGTATGTGGTCTAACTGTTTATTAATTTATACAGCATGCCATTTGTAAATCTGTGATACTATGTATATTTTAAGGTACTTTTTATTTGATGACAGTTGTATAATAAGATTATTTTTTGTTAAATCATGTTTTGGTTAACCAGCAGCAGAGGGTGGTCTGTATGATCCAAGTAAGTGAAACAAAACAAATGTGACCGAATGGTTGAATGAAAAATTATCAAAACTTTTATAAATTGTTCAATTATCCTTTCATAAATATTTTTGTAAAAATGCTTTAACTAACATGAATACTTGCGCAAAGCTACTCTTAATACTTATCTTCATTTCAATTAACATTTATGTGTACATAAACTAAAACGTATGCATGTCCAATTTTATATGTAGAAATTATGATCGTATCATTTCTATGATAGACTTAGCTTTTTTAAGATCTATTATATTGTTATCATTAATTGTGTATTATAACGTATGGCATGTAAAATGATAAATATAATGATTATCTTGTTTCTTAATAAATTGAAAGTATTTTTATTCAGACTTTACATAATATATTAAATAAACTTTAAAAAATAATGTATGACTTATGATGCAGACATGCTGCACAACTTAAAGCAGAAATATGCTTTATGGTCTGACTTTTAATTTATAAAAATTAACAAAATATACAAACTTGGCTGAAATGGGATTGTCTAAGATGTTACTATCCTAACATAATTGTGATTTTACCTATTTCCAGGTGTTGATTCTGATGATTTAGTACCTCCTGGTAATGATGAAATAAAAGATAATCAATGGTTGGGTGTTACAGTACGTAGTCAAGGTGTCGGTGGTAAAGTAATGGTGTGTATTATAGCATTTGATATTGCTGCCATTAAATATTATACTATAATGTAATAAATACCATATATCTTTACAAATACATTTTATTATAGGTATGTGCTCATCGACATATAGTTAAAACTGCAGATTCTCGATGGGGGCAGGGTCAATGCTACATATTGAGTCAGGATTTAAAATTTCAAGATTTAAAAAAACCTTGCTCAGGCAAACCTACTAATAAGTAAGAATATATAATATATAATAATAGTAAACTGAAATAAATTAATTAGATGTGGTACAAGTATCATTCAGTTTATTTAAATCAAGAATCAGATTTAGTTTTATCTTTTATCTCAAAAAACTTATTTTTTTCTTGCAGAGCACATGAACAATTTGGATACTGTCAGGCTGGTACGAGTGGAGTATTAACTTCCGAGGACCGTGTAGTAATTGGTACACCTGGACCACATACATGGAAGGGAACATTGTACCTTCTTACTGTGTCAGATGAATTTTTAAGTAGAGATAACACTGTTTACAATGCTCCAATGCAGGAATCTTCACCTGTTAACAAATACAGTTATTTAGGTTTGTACAAATATACAAAGTTATTTTTGTTAGTTAGAGATCTACTTTATTTACATTAAAAATCAATTTTCTAGGTATGTCTGTTGCTGCGGGTAACTTTTTTGGAAATGGTTTATCATATGCTGCTGGAGCTCCACGTTCAAAAGGAACAGGACAAGTTGTTCTTCTCACAAGGAGAGACTTTAAACCAGATATGGATGTAGCTTTAATTTTGACTGGTGAACAATTTGCTTCAAGTTTTGGTTATGAAATTGCTTCTGCAGATGTGAATGGAGACAAGTAAGGACATTTGCTATTACTATACATTAAAAGCTATTTGTTATGATTAAGATGATTATATTTATACATTTATTTCAGAATTACAGATTTAATCGTAGCAGCACCATTTTACTTTAATAAAGCTGAAGGTGGAGCTGTTTATATATATACATTGCTATGTAAAAATATTAAGGATAATGATAAGTGCAAACCTGTGAAGTTAGTAGGCCGCGAGGAGTCAAGGTTAGTGACTTATTATGTGATTATTTTGTATGTATGTAATATCAAGATGATGCATGTGAACTTTTGATCATAGATTTGGATTTGCATTGGCCAACTTGGGAGACTTGAACAAAGATGGATATGAAGATATTGCCATTGGTGCTCCTTATGAAGGAAAAGGAACTGTATACATATACCTTGGGTCTAAAAATGGGCTCATTACAACACCATCACAAGTATTTAAAAAAATTAAAAGCAATGCATTATATAGTTCTATGTTCGTAAATAAACTTTTTTTTATTTGTTTATAGATCATTCATTCTGAAGACACTCCAGTACCGCTACACACTTTTGGATATTCATTAAGTGGAGGAATTGATATGGACCAAAATGGTTACCCTGATTTATTAATTGGAGCTTATGAGAATGATGCTGTTATGCTTCTTCGCGCAAAAAAAATTATTGACATCACCACATATATCCGTTATCTTAAAAAAGATGGAACATATCAAGAAAAGATAGATCCTATAGATCCTAATAAATTAGGATGCTCAGCACATTCTGATGCTAATCACACCTGGTATGTATCATATATGTATGCATGTATGAATGTAAATACATTGTTATCGAGAAGTAAGTTTATGATTTTCAGCTTTTCATTTGAGGCATGTTGTAAGACTGAATCTTTGGTGAAGGAGGAGGATATGCAAAATTTACGACTAAATTATTACATAGAAGCTGAAACGTATTCTGGTGTAAAAAAGTTTTCTAGAGTTTGGTTTGGCCTTGGTAATACACGTCCTCATTATATTAATCGTACAGTTACTTTAGACACAACAAAATTGGAACATTGTCAAAGGGAAATAGTATATCTGAAGGTAATTAAAAAGTTAACGATATCTGTGTATAAAATATTTGGAACATAAATAGAAATGTAACAAATTTTTTTCAAGGAAAACACCCGTGACATCCAATCACCAATTAAATTTCGTCTGAATTACTCGCTTATACAAGAAGAACCAGTCATGCGTGCTGAAGGAGATCCTTTGCCTGATATAAAGAATTACCCCATTCTTAATCAACAAGAAGCTGCTCGTATATTTGAAGCAACATTCCAGAAAGATTGTGGAAATAATGATATTTGTGAAAGTGATTTACAAGTATATGCTCATTTAAATTTATCAGGTTTGTATACTATTTCTATATTTGCAAATATTTATTTACTTTACACATTTATTTGTGAACAAGTTCTACGTTGTAATTATTTGCAGCTTCATCCATTAAACCAAACTTTTATGAATTACTTTTGGGTGAAAGAGAAGAAGTTGTGGTAGAAGTTAATGTAACAAATATTGGCGAATCAGCTTATGAAGCACAGCTTTTTATAACTCATTCACAGAATATGAATTATATTGCCAGTAAAAGCAACGATTCCGTTATCTGTAATTTATACAATACCACATTGGTAGCATGTTCGATTGGTAATCCATTTAAGAAAGACAAGATGGTGAACATACAAGTAAGATTTGATCCTAAAGGTTTAGAGGACAATGAATCGCTACTAGGTTTTGTGATCTTCGCAAATTCGACATCTAAAGAAGTTACTGAAAAAACACCTACTGTGTTACAAGCTACAGTTCTAAAAAGAGCAGAATTATCTATAAAAGGGTATATTTGTGTAATCTTATTATGTATGATATTTGTAATTTATTTGGTATTAAAGTTTTACTATATACTTTATAGAAGTGCAAAAACACAGTGGGCTTTATATGGTGGACCAGTTGTTGGCGAATCTGCAATAAAGTCTTTAAGTGAAATTGGACCTAAAGTTTCACACATATATGAGGTGTTTAATGAAGGACCATGGAAAGTAAGTAGTGTAGAAGTGAGGATTTCATGGCCTTATGAAGTAGCAAATGATAAACCCCATGGTAAATGGCTACTGTATCTAGAAGAATTGCCAACTGTACAAGGTAATTTACTTTTGACATCATTATTTATACCATTGTTAAGTTATTCTATTTTCAATCTTTAACAAGAGACTTTAACAGCTTTAGGTGAAGGAGAATGTACACTTCCACCAGGACATTCAGTTAATCCATTAAAGTTACAAGATTCCGTCAGTTTTGATGACTTGGATTCAATTTTTCCAACTCCATCTACACCATCTCCAATGTTATACAATCACACTAATCATATAAGAATGAAACGAGATACGGAAAAAGTTGTTAATACTCGAACAATTATTGATAAAGATGGACATAAACATCATATAGTTTCTATGGTAAATAATATTTTAAATGTTAAGCTGTGTTATAAATATATAATTTTGTATTGTACTCATTTTACAGAATTGCAAAGCTGGAACAGCAAAATGTTTTGACATAACATGTATTATATACAATTTGCAACGAAAACAGGAAGCAATAATAACTGTCAAAGCAAGGTAAAATCCACATCATACGACATATTCTTATGTATTCCAAATCTTCAGTCATAATTTGTTATGAATTTTTATTTCAATTATTGTAGGCTTTGGAATTCTACATTGGTAGAAGATTATCCAAAAGTAGATATGGTGAAGATAGGTTCCAATGCAAGAATAATTATACCTCCTAATGTTGTAATACAACAAGAAAATTTAAAAGATGATCATGCAATTGTAAGTACATGTCCTCCATTTAGAACAATTGTTCTCTTTATTTAAATGTATCTTATGTTCATACTTATGTTACAGGCTGAAACAGTCGCGTACCCAGATCTTCTGGATCAACAAGACGTGGAACCTGTACCTATCTGGATAATCATAGTAGCAGTAGTTGCAGGTTTATTATTGTTCATTTTACTTACATTAGTACTTAGAAAATTAGGATTTTTCAAACGAAGACGACCGGATCCTACTTTATCCGGTAACCTGGAAAAGCACAGAGATGACAATCCAGAAAATGAAGCTTTATTTAAACACTGAGTACTTGAAAGAAAACAGACAAGAATACTTATAATGTGGCTTTGACGAATTGTCACAATACTTACACACAGTACTTATGGAGATAGGGGCAATAGCTGACAGCAGCTCTAAAATGAGTTTAAGGCTGTATACAAATTTTTTACGTACACTACGTGTACGATAGAAGCAGCTAAGTATATGCAATTTAAAACACATTGTGATAATCTCCTCTTGTTAAATGTTTATTCATTTTTTTTTCAAAATAGTGCTAGCACTATTCTTAAAATATACATTTATATATAGTATATGTATTTACATATTTATGTTTACATAGTATTTTTATTTTGATAGATCATATTATGATAGCTGCTTTTAATTTATCGCATATTTACCTCAGTCTAAGAAAACTTGAATTACTAATAATTTACAAGCAGGAATGTGTTTACAACTATGCTTTAATATTACAGCATAAATAATATAATCATTTTGAATCATTGTTTCAATTATAATATTAGATTTATAATGGAGACTGCTACAAAATAATGGTAGTCAATGGTAACACCATTTATTTACCTAGATCATATTCAGTACGCATTTTTGCGTGCATGAAGTAATGTGTAAAAGGATACAAAATTTGTAAAGTTGCTTATCCTTGCCATAACATTATGAAGGATGGTATAAATTTCGATCTAATAAAGACGTTTTTGATAGGTTTTGCAGGTTATTATGAACAATTTATTAAAAAATTGTTGTAAATAACCAAGCTGCATATTGCCTTATTTAAAAAGAACAAATATTTTAGAAAGAAGACCAAATAAGTAAAAATTTTTTAAGAGCTCCATACTGCCTTACATAATTACAAAGATACTTTTATAAACAAAAATGTTATATTTTCATATATAAGATGAACTTATACTTGTATTACACAAAAAAATTTTTATATAAATTTATGTGAATTATTTCTTCCAATGTGTTCAAATGATTATCTCATGAGTTAATAACTTTGATTTATGATTTTAGATATTTTTATACCATTTTTAATTAA
>JAIFRP010004357.1:4221393-4231750 GCA_032403825.1 Odynerus spinipes
TAATATCAATACTTTTTACTTTTATATTTATGATCTAATGAGTGCATGTAAATTGTGAACTTATGAACTAAGTACTTATATTTTTATCATAAAGTTAATAATGTAGGTGTTTTTGATATTTTAAAATGTCTTCTTGTAATAATTGTTATGCAAATAATTACAAATCCTAGTTACATATGTAATGTACATGTTGTGACACATTCCTTAAGATATAAAAAGCATAGTACGTATATTTACAAACGAATGCTAATCTTGTCACTTTCTTGTTAAAGATAGAATGAATAATAAACAGAAGTAATGTTTCTTTTTATATATCATTTTATACTTTACAGAAAATGTAATTGTTACATATGGCACTTTCATTTATTTTATCATGTAACTAATTCAAACAAACATTTTATATGCTGAATCAGTGTATATGGTGCATATTTAATATTGTTTTGTTATAATATGTCCTTAAATACAAACAGTCTAAAGTTATAAACCTGTAAACAAAGTTAGTAAATTTGATTATATTATTTACTATTTACAGTATTTATATGTAGTATATGTTTACCTATATAATAAAATAGTGAGTGGAGCTGTAGATGCATGCCACAAAGAATGGGCATCAAATATCCAAAAAATTGGTGAAAAATCAGTCACTTCTAATAGAGTAACAGAAACTGCTAAGATATTAAACCAACCAATAAGATAGGCATGAGTCACTTCATGCTTAACACGGTACCACCACAATATTGTTATAATAAAAGTTAGCATACCTATAGTTGCAAAATATTCGAATTATGTAGGAAAATACATTACTTACTTTATCAATTACAAGAGTTGATGTTACCTATTACTATATTAAATTTCATATTATATCCATAGTTAATTGTTCCAGACCATAAGTGTATTAAATGTGCATATAAAGTGCTAATGTAACAACAAGTAAGTACAATAAATGCTTTGACATTTTTGTATGTTATTCTATAATCAATAAAAAAAATCCAGTATGTTTTATCTATAGTTTTCTAAAATTTGAATAAGCTATGAATGTATAGAGTTTACCTTAGTAACATACAATATAACAATGTTAATACAATAGCAAATGCACAAGAGTAATCCATTACTTCTGTAAAATTTGTATCACGTGCATGAAAAATTGTAGACCAAAACCATCCATTGAAACAAATCTGGAGCATCATAAGTCATTATATTAATTATATAAATTTTAAATTAATATCATTAAGTCCAAATACTCACAATACTAAAATATGTCCATATATAAAACATTGGAAATGTTGAATTTACTTTTCTTTTAAATTTCCAATACATTACCCAATGCGCATAGAAATTGAGTATTGAAAACAGAACAGAAGCAGGTTCTTGACATCCAAATAGACGTATAAATGGCCACTAAAGTGAAACAATCATGACTTCCATAAAGACTAATCGATAGATATACAACTTATGCTTTTGTAAATGTAAAACATGTGGCTCACTATTTTTATTAATATTTATTGTGACTTACTTTTCCATAAAATTGTGGCACTGTCAAACCATGACTTAAAAAATATTCAACTGTGTGCCACATGCAAGTATACCTACAGTCTTCGATGCAAGACCATAATAATAATGAAAGAAATACAGGTGGTGGGTTAATAAAAGTTGTATCTGTGTGAAGGAAGAAAAATTGAAAGGTATATGCCAGTATATTTATTATTAAGTATACTTATGCGATAAATTACACGAATTGTAACCACAAATAAAATAATATTTCAAACACGTACCATCTTTGCAGTGACTGATACGACACTTAGCAAGACACTGATTATAAACGTACGACCTATCTCCCGTAGATGCATCTACACGTGTAACAAAGTATATTTGAAACGTCAAGAAAATTATCCATTCCGGCTTCAACATTCTGTTTTAAATTGTAAGTGTCTTATGTCAGGCTATGTTATTTTAAATGTAAAACACACGTTATCAAGTGTTAGAAGAATAAAAAATCTTTATGTAAAGCATGCGTGTATATGTATGTATCAAGGAGATTAGAAAAATGAATTTAGTTAATAAAATAAATTAGATTACAAAGTACACATACAAGGACCGATACTAATGTCACGTGGTTGGGATTCCCTCTCTATTGCGACCAATCTAAATTGTTATTTTAAATCGGCATACTCTGTTTAGTCATTTGAGCGCTAGATAGCGCTTGTAAGACCTACAATCAACCAATAGCAATCAATCTAATCGTTTTCCATAATTTAATGACTGCAATGTGTATAGCGTAGGCAAATACAGGCAAATACACGTGGTGCTGTTTGTGAACAGGTTATGATATCGAAGGGTGGAAGTTTATACACAAAACCGTTTGACGGTTCCATCATAAAAAAGGATAGTGCACAATAAAAGCTAAAGATAATGTCACCTGTAATTGTGGAGGAAATTACAGAAAAAATGAATACGAACAATGAACGAAAGAAACTAAAAAGGCATAGATCTTCTGCTGCGAACGGCGTAGAAAATGAGCAAGTAAATGGTGCCGATGAAATAAGTTCAAAAAATGGTATTATTCAGAATGAAAGCTCTGTTAAAGTATATAAAAAGAAACGACGCAAAGTATCAACAGAGCATACAAGTGATGTGATCAATAAAAAAAATAAGCACGTTATTACTGAAACTTCAGAAGAAAAGAACGAGAGTTCCGATAAAGTTACTTCAATTGAGTCAGAAGGATTATCTGGAAAGTATTTAAGGAAAGCATTTGCATCTTCTAGTGGCTTTGACGAATTAAGAAAATTTGTGACTGTCTGTACAGAAAATAAAGAAAGAGATTTGGCTGCAGAGTACATACGCGCAGGTGGTAACATTCTTGAAGTATTAAGATTATTAGATGCTTCAGATAAAAAAAATCTTAGCAATGCTGCCACGGTGTTTGCAGCACTAAATATTTTAATTATAAAGATTTTAGCAAAATTTCCACAGAATCAGGCTAGCGCGGAAGAAGCATGCCGTCATTTAATTAACTCACACCTGTCTTCTATACATTCTATGATGTCTACTCAATGCAATGCTAAACAACATAAAGTGGTCTTGAAGTTGCTTACAGCAATCATATCTTTGGGTGGTACTCTTCCTCGAGAGTTGCTCGCTCATTTATCTTTGCAGCCAAAAGTTATAGAATCTCTTGTACAGCATACAAAGCCATCTGATCCACAAAGCGTAAGAACGTGTTACATTCATTTTATTCTTGCATTTTTAATAGAAGGAAATGTTTCAGTAGTTAGATCATTGTTAGATAAACAAGGTGCACTTACAAGCATCTTTCCTGGATTAATTTATGATAAACGAGAGATAGTTAATCTAGTATTAGCTACTGTAAAAAAATATGTTTTAGAAAATCTTGGAATCAGTAAAACTTTAAAATTATATGTCTTTTCCACGCCGGTTGTTCAAAGCTTGGTTTCTCTTTATAATTGGAAAGGACCAACTAATTGGGCTAAAGGCAAACGAAACAATGCAGCTATAAATAATATTCCTACAGAGGAAAAGGAACTTGTTACCGACATGGTGCATGACTTTTTAATCACTTTACTAACTTCTCATCGATATGGAATAATTTTTCATGATCGTACCATTGGAACTTCGCATGATAAACATAATCAATTGGTAAATACTGTTCTTCAGAGTTTAGACCGTCCTTGGGAGCATGCAAAACCATCAGATTTAGTTGTAAAGATAATGGCTGCATGTCCAGATTTGATTCGGCCACAGTTCAACTATCTAGAAGCTTTTCTGGAACCTAGAGTATCCACAAAATGGATTCGTGTTATGACATTTATTAAAAGGATAATTCAAACAGTAGATGCAGAAATGTGTTTAAAGATATGTTCTCCTGAATTAAATATATCTCAATTGACAAATGCCATAGGAGCATTATGCATACCTTTACCATTAATAAAAACTGTAATTGTTCCATCTTTAAATCATTCTAGTATGATTGTAAGACACGAAGGTATAGAATTACTTTTGGTTATGATAAATCAAATGAAGAAGTTCTTACCAGCTATAAAATCATATAGCACAAATGTTCTGGAAATAAAAAATAGTATAATGGATTATGTCATAAAAACTGTTCCTAATTTAAATACAATATTAAAAGTATGGACTGATGCTTTTATAGTAACTGCAGATGAAAATAATTTAATGGAAGATGATAGTTTATCTGAACCATCTAAACAAGATCACTTCTCTACAATTTTAAATGTGCTTCATGCATACAATGACACATGTCCAGAACTTTTGGATACACCATTGAATGTGCAACCTAGTTTATTGCTATCTGGTTTAAACAATTTATGTGACATAGATGACGACGAATTAATTATTCTGAGGATTAAGGCAATACAAGTTTTGCTTGCCTTAGATTCATTTGAATTTGCTCCATCTAAAGACACATTTACAGAAACATTCTTGTTCTTATGCTTTTTGATAAACGAAAACTCTTCTGTAGTTTCTTCACATGCCAAAGAAACTGTCAAAATGATATTAATTAAAACTGGAATTTTTGAAGGATGTTACGAACAAATTGATATATGGATTAATGGTTTATGCAATACATATAACTCAGTGGAAAAAACAGAGATAGTAGATTGGTTTATCAAAGTCATTAAGACTACTACTAAACATATGGATAAATATGTAAATATGATAATAGAGGCAGAAGAAGCTGCTACCGATGAGATAGTAAATGCTAATAAATTAAAGGACATATTTCAAGAACTTTATACTATCGAAGATAGAAAAGACAAGAGCAAGAACATAGAGAGTTTTTATATGCAATCAGCTACATCCATTTCACCTATCTTATGTTGTGCAATTCATAAGTTGAAGAAAGCCCCTAGTACTGTCTCATTACAATATGTATCTTATATATTGATACATACACTGCATTGTCAAGTTAATCCAGAACCTCTTATATATTTAATTAAGGATATCCAAGACTTACAAGCGGAGACATATTTGTTTAGTTGGTCTTCCAATAATAGCTTTACAAATATACCAAAAATTTTTCCATCTATGAGCATGATGCGTAAATTAAGTAAAGCATTATTGAAAGATTCCATAATACAGTTAAATCAATTGTTTAGTGGAGATGTTGAACTAACTTTTAAATATGAAAATGAAGAAGTAATAATAAATTATACACTATCAACATATGAAATCATGATACTATTGAAAATGACTGTATTCTACTGTACAAATGATATTCGTAAAAATACTTTGAATGAGATTCGATTTAATAATTATAAAAAAGTCATTATATGTTTATTACATATAGCGAATGCCACTATAGATCAAGATAATTTTATACATATGCAAAATGTTGTAAAAACAGTTCTCTACCACCCAATAATTTTACAACATTTTTCTTTATATCAAGATGATAATGGTATTGAAACTATGATAACAAATCTGATCCTTGATATTTGTGAAGTAGTAACTAATTTATGTCAGTTACCTCTTGCTGATTTACTTATACCATATAAAAACAAGGCTTTAGTACAGATTGAAAAAATAGTAAATAAAAGTCTTCGTCAAAGTACCTCTGCATACAAAAATATTATATTACTTCAACAACTACAGTTCACTGCAGAAGATATTGTCTATTTGCTCATCACATTATCTAAATTAAAAAAAGAAACGTTTGTATTAGAAAACACATCTAATTTATCAATATGTGGATACATTTTTCCAAAGTTATTGCAACTTTTATGTGATGAAAATGCTAGAGCTGTCTATTCAGAGGTATCAAAGTTAGATAGACATTTTGTTAAAAAAGTATGCTCATATTTGATCTTTTTAAAATCAAATAATGTAACCGATATTGATCAATGGGAAACAGCTTTACAAAAATATCTACATCATTTTCCTCACAATATTGCTGGTATCGACACAAGTAAGTAGTATCTGTAGCATACAAATACATTTTTATTACAAATATAAATTGAAATAAAACAAGACTTATTTTCAGATACATTTAAATTAATTTTGAAAAGTAATATTGAGGCTACAACTGTAAAATTGATTTCATTTTTACTTAATAGAAATATAAAATTTCTACCTTCATTCGTACAATATGCAGTTAAATCTGCCAATATAAAAGAAAATACATTTATACTTTCCATAATAGAAAGTAATTTGAGGTACGAATGGAAACAAGATTTAATACAAAAATTAAGTGATTCTTATAAAGATGAAATATTACATTATATATCGCATCCTGCAGAATCCAAAAAATGGATAGAAGAAAATGTAAATGTTATTTGTTATATAATTGATCATACATTCGGTAAGTTTTTTTTATTGCATGCATTTTATATAGATATATTTTACTTACTCATTTGTTATTTATTTACCAGATATAGACACATGCAAAAATTTATGTTGCACCGTTCTACAAAGTGGTGATCAATTAGCTATGGTTCATACATGTTATATAAAAATACTTCAAAGTTTATATTACAAGTATGCAGCTTTGAAAGAAGATAACGTCGAAGCAATAATGGATTTTATTCAAATACTTCTCCATATAACAACATTGACATTAAAAAAAGAATCTAAAAATATGGAAAAGCTTGCATTTTTATGCAAAAGACTGAATAGTGCTATAAACTATTTAAAAGAGAAAAAAAATGATGTTGTGTTTGAAGATTTAAGCAAAAATCATTCGTGGTCACAATTCACCCGTTTTTCATTGAAACTAGGATTAAAATTATCAAAAGACAATAAAACATATGTACCAATATTAAAAACTTTATGCACATTGTGCGACGTTGCATACGAAAATGATAGCGATAGCGAGTATATCAAGACATTGTTCGAAATGACAACTTCTCATTCTGAATTTGTCAATACTATGTTAAGTTCTTCTACAACAAAAAGTAAGTTATAATCTCCTTGGCCATTTTCTTTGAGGCTTACACAGAATATCATTTTTATGGATATTGTATATTGTATTATAAACTTTTTAGGAGACCTAGTAGAATTGCTGTGGAATCTTATCCGGAAAAACAAGTCTGTAATGTTGTTATCACATATACCACTTTATTTAGCAGCTTACAATGCCACACTCAGTGAATCTGATCAGTTTATTTTGCTTGTAAGGAAAATTTTTTTTAAACATTGTTATACATCGCTAAAAACTTACTTAAGCCTTTCTATGTAGTAAACAAAATAGGTTTTTTTAGATATTGCAATATTATGAACGTAATGGTATTAAAATTAACGAATACCGTCCATATTTGTGGAGTAATGCGGCGGCGATACATTATAGCGTGAAAAGTGACGCAAGTACTGCACTTTGGAGACAACCATCTACTTCTGAAGTATTAGCATTATTTGAAAAAGAAGTTGTGGAAAATACTATCAAACATTATCCAGTAAATAGATCATTACAGGTAACTCTATCATGCCCGAACTATCAATATCAAGCGTACAAATGTTATAAAATAATATACCAAACGATACTGATACAAAATCTTGTACACAGAGTAATGAATTGCATAGCACAGGTGACATTTACGATCCAGCATTCTACTTACCTTTACTGTGCTACTTACTGTCGGACAATA
This sequence comes from Odynerus spinipes, assembly GCA_032403825.1. Classification (NCBI taxonomy): domain Eukaryota; kingdom Metazoa; phylum Arthropoda; class Insecta; order Hymenoptera; family Vespidae; genus Odynerus; species Odynerus spinipes. Next base: position 4,229,016 of record JAIFRP010004357.1, read on the forward strand.
ATATCGTAGCATGCTATAAAGTAACACACAGTGGAGCTTTGGCTCTTATCTTAATGGCATGTAGTAGCAATCACAGCGAAGTTCGTATGGCAGCATATACCGCTATTTCAAGATATTATTTTCATCTCGAATCGTCAAGGTATATTATTCAAAATTTTCTTATCTATATATATTTATATGATTATTGTAATATTTTATATTTACAGTTCCAAAGAAAAATTACTTTGGATGCGGCTTATTGATTCCTTACGCAATGGAATACTATCGACAGAAAGCAATTTGGAAGCTACACGTTTAAGTTGTTTAGTATCTACATTTTTAGCCAGAACATCATTAATAGCTACTCAACCGTTACATCCCCTTTACTTGCCGCTTCACAACTTCTTGATGGTCAAGCCAGCATTGGACTTAAACACGATACCTGAATTGTTGCAATTATTTCACAGTTCCGATATTCAACATAAGGATCATCGACATTGGATTTTAGAAACTATTCGCGACGGTATCAAAATGGAAAAAGATGTAGAAGTTGCATCGAAGTGCATGCTGTATAAGATGTTATTAGATTTCTTTACCTGCATCTTGTCGGATATAAAAACTAAGGTAAAATCTTTATCACAGATTAAAAATAATTGCGTTATCGTAATAAGTTATCGTTCAATCGTGTGATCGTTATTTTAGAAACTCATATTAGAAGTAATCGAATCGAGTACAAAAATTCCAAAATCGTGCCTTTTACTTGTACGAGGATATGGATTAATTCCCTGGTTGACAGAAACCGTGGTACGATTGGAAATGTGTGAAACCGAGTGTGCAACTCTCCTGATCGATATCGTGTGCAATATCTCGGATGCCCTATCATGCGCAAAACAGGAATATGATTGTTATAAAATTATGTTGCTGAGGATTCTTTTGTCTTTGAAATCGCATTTAACGAGAGGCTTAGGTATACGATCGTTCGGAAAATATCTTGATCTTTTACAAAAGTTACTTACATCGAAGGATCTAGAAAATGTTATAAACAAGCAAGATATGAAAGATCTCGTTGGTTTTGCAAGAAATCTTGTGGGACAGGTAAACGAGTGTCAGGACATACTGAATCATGGATGTGAATTTGTTAACAAGGCAGAAAATTCGAATTCGAACGATGAGTCGGAAATAACGCGGAAGCGTTTGCAAGCGTTGGTCTGGACATGGTGCAGACGCGGAACGAGATAATACTGCAATAAACAAGATTTTTGTCGTATCTATACTGTACTTACTTTTTCATTTGTAGGGCGTTCCTTCCTTCCTTCGCTCCAGAATTCTGATCTAAAAAAGATGAACGTTCGCGTACTCTCGAAATAAGTGTAGCGCGCTCTATATGCAGTTTATTTCGCCAGGAAAGTTGTCAATATAACTTTGGATAGAATGTATGTACGAAAACGTCTGCGTCTGGGTCGTTATACTTATCTTCGTGATGACGTAAAATGAGAACCAACTCGCGAACGTCCCTTTCGTTCGAAACTGCTTGACCATAAAAAAATTCCTTTCCTTTTGGAAAAGTTCGTTGGCCATTGTTTACGGTATTTGGAAACAGATGAACGCTAGCGGAGGTCATGCCCCGATTCAAGTTGTTCATAGCATTTTTAGCTTCCTGACTTGTTAACGCAATGTGCGCAGCCTCGTCTTGTTCCTCCCGTGAGAGAAAACCAGTTTTGCGACCCAAGTGCGAATAATTCTCTACGCTATCTGTCGTACCCCCGGCACTGGGATAGGACGCGTGTCCTCTCGGATGTCCTGAGTATCTGCAGTTGTAACAACGAGCGTTTTGCGAATTATCTAAAATTCGCGCCGCGTCTCTCGGCGATGTACCGGTATAACGGGCGCCACCGATCAACAGAACAATTCTACGATGTTCCTCCAACCACAGAATCTCTTTTATGTGACTCGCCAGTAGCCTAATGTTTTTCTTCAGACGATTTATGGTCTCTCGTCTCAATTCTTCCGGATCTCTGCCTACCTGTGCCGCGATCACAGAGAAAAGACAATTGTTCAGATCGACGTTCGTGTCGCTCGGTTGACCTCTACCCCGCAGCGTCCAGTGACCCGTGCTCTTTTCGTCTCGTGTTTCTGGTTGTACGTGAAACTCCACGTCTATCGGATCACCCTCGTTCTCTTCTCCTATAATTCTATTCAACTCGTTCCCCGAGTTCCAAATTCTAATTGGCGCGCGCGTTACATAAGTTAACGCAGCGAGATGCACCAAACCCGCTGGTCCATGATTCTCGAGATCTTTGATCAACCTATTCGCTTGTCGTAGCTCATCCAATCTGTCGATCGCCGAGGAGGTGTTTCCTCTCGATCGTTGGCCGCGCAACTGGCGATCGCGTCTTTTCTGGGCATCATTTTCTCTCCGCCATTCCATTTTACAGCCAATTTTAAGGACGATCTTGAATTTGAAATTAGGAGTTTTCCTTTTAAATCATTGGACGTTCCACTTTATTTTTCCCGGGATGTCGGTAACATTTTTTTTTAGGCGAATGTCATGTTAGCTGTTCCTTATCCATAATTGATAAATAGTTCGTTTACATAAGAAAATCTTTATGAAAGTAATATTTCGTAGGAACAATAGATAAAGAATGAGAAAGATGTAATTACGATAATTAGAATACCTATGATTTTCCCGAATAAATCTTGTTTCCATTTTTATAAATAATTTTGAATCATTTTTGTTCGCACTTGAGTATTTTTTT